>ML310739.1:0-28531 GCA_005239505.1 Nicotiana paniculata
TCCCTTTTTTGGGGGCGCTGCATTTCATGCGTGCAGGTTCAGACAGACAGACGGGTAGACCTCTTTATTAAGTGTTGCCCGAGTTCAGCTTGATCGGTAAGCTCCATATCTTTCGAAGTTGCCGGGTCTAGATCTTTATATATATGTATATATGTGTTATAAGTAGACTTTGGCCCTGTTCCAGTCACAATATATCTATCAGTAGAGGCTTGTAGACATATCCTATCAGTTAGTGCAGTATGTTGGGCTTGTAGGCCTTTTACGCATATTTTGTTTGTTTTCCAGTTGTAGTAGTTATGACGGCCTTGTAGGCCCAGCATTATATTAGTTTTTAGTCAGAATTTACAATTGTCTTGCAATGTGCCCCATGGCCAAAGTATGACATTATATGTTCAGAGTCCCTTAGTCGCAAGTTGGTACGCAAGGATAGGTGAGGCGCCAGGTGCCGGTCTCGTCCCCCAGGTTCGGGGCGTGACACATATAAGGCCCCATAAAATTTTGCCAAGAAATTTAAGATTTTGCTGTGCCGAGGCAAGCTAACGGGTTTGAGGATTGTTGAAAACGAGCCACAGTACAGACTTTTTGGGTTGAAGAATGCACCGAAGTGTTGATAGGAATTTTTGGCAGAAGAAGGCGATTCTGCAGTCAATTTCACAACCGCAGAACTGTTCCACGGACCGCATAAGCATCGCAGAGTAGAACAGAAAAATAGGCAAATTTTTCTGGCCGCATAATGGTTCTGCGGGCCACATAACTATTCTGTTGGGCGCATAATCATTATGCTGGCCGCATAAAATTTCTGCTGCCAACATATCCATTATGCTGGCCACATAATCGATATTTTGGGCCACATATCTGTTCTGCTGGCCACATATCGATTCTTTGCTACCACATAGTTGCACCACATAATTGACTTCGGGGGTCATTTTTAGAAATTTTCTTATTCGACCCTATTTTGATATAAGGCCTTAGGGGGTCATTTTACAAGGTAAAATCTGATATATTTATAGAGAAATGAGAGTATCTTAGAGAGGGAGACAGAAAAGACCTAGCAATTTTAGTCATCCAATCTTGCCCAAAATCTTCAAAAACCATGCAAGCCACTCCCTAAACCATCATCTGTCCGGGTAAGTCACTCTCCTAAGTTTTATGCAAGACGTTATGGATTAATGTATGTTGTGTGGTTAGAGATAGGCCATGGATGTGAAATTGGGAATTAGTATGTTGGGTTGTTTAAATATTTTGGATAGTTTCTTGTTGAAATTGGTTGAGGTAGGAAGAGATTATCCTTGTAGAGCTTTGTAGTCAATTTTGCATAATAAGTGTTTGACAAAATTCCCAAGAGACTTATGTCATGAGAATACTTCTAATTATTATCCAATTTTCGCTATCTTCAAGATTGATATTGTTAGAGGTGTTGTAGTACCTTAAATAAAGCTCAAACAAGGTATGTTGGCTAAACTACTCTCTTAGAATTGAATTCCATGATGTTCCCGTAAGTTCCAAGTATGGTTGGCTTAAGTTTCTTATTCCCATGTTCCAAGTTGTTCCCAATAAATTCGATTGTCCCGAGTAGCAAATTGTCGAGAATTATGTATTCAAAATTTGTTTTGAATGTTCCTATCACATTATATTATTCTTCAGGAATGTGTTCAAGAACGATATATGTATTAAAATGTTACGTCTCTGAGTTGTGTTCCAAATGAAAGTTTATTATGCTTAACTTGGAAAGAATACTACATGCGTCTAAAACTCCGATTGCTCATATGTGTACCCAAAGTCTTGCTTTGAAATGCCTTGTTGTTGATAATCTATAAAGATGCTTGAAAGTGAAAGAAGTGGGTTGGAGATGTAAAGTGTGGCCCCCGTGCCAATATTGAGAGTTATACTTGTGGCCAATGGTGCCAAGGAAATGAAATGATGCGAGAAAGGTTATAAAATGAGTCTTGATTCAACTGTTCCCATTTGACTTCGAAAATAGATATGCCTAAAAGCTTATGTACTCAAGTCATGCCCAAATATGGTTGTTTTAACTAATGTTATGCTTTGTAAGTATTTTCAATGTGTTTTGAGCTCTTATACATTCATGACCTTAAATTATGTATTGCCCTTTTGGGGAAAAGTATTTCAAGAATAAATTATGTGTTACTCGTTTATGATTTTAACTTGTGCTTCGATTGCCAATCATTTTACTCCATTTCTTGGAAAGAAATCCATTTTTATTTAAAGTCTTCATTACTAATTAACCTAAAGTTGAGATTTCCGGAATATTCTATTTGTTGATATTTATGATGATGATCCATGAAAGAAAAGAAATGAAAGTGTGGAATATGAAATACGGTCATTGTGCCATGAATGAAGAATCATATGTATGGCCAAGAGAGCCAATGAAATAATGATGTTGTAATCGGTTGAAAGTTCCAATTAGGTTATAAATGGTGTAAAAGGTTATGAGGTAAATGCAATTGTATTTCTGTTTCCCTTATATGAAAATCCAAAATGTTTTTGGGAGTATCGATAGTCACTGAGGAAGGCGTAGGTTGAAAGAACCTAACCTCGAAATTACACATGTCGGTGTTGGAGTGAATTGCGATTATTCCCTTTATTTGGGATGAGATTGATGTGATGAGATTATTTCCCTTATTTGGGATAAGATGATTGCTAGCGCAATATGATATCGACTCACACACCATTATGGTGATACAGCTTAGCTGATCGGGCTGAGATAGGACGCCATGCCACGCACATGATGGTGTTGTGATTGTGATTACACCTCCACCCGCACACATTGGGGTTAGCCGGCAGGGCCGCTTTGTGTAGAGATTTTTGTGATTATGATTTTATGTCTCAGGTGAGATGGCTTAGCTGATCGGATTGAGATCGGACTCCATGTAAAATTACGGTGGTATTGTGATTTGATATCTATTGTGAGATGGCTTAGCCGATCGGGTCGTGATCGGACTCCGTGCAAAATTCACGGTGGTATATCGGTACTAAAGATCTCCCAACAAAAAATAATATTATCTACAACGAAAAATAATATTATCTTCGTATTTTGATTATCATCTTCACACTATTATCTTCATATTTTGAAAACTGTTACGTTTAACTTCGCATTTGGATATCATTGATCGTTGCTTGTTGTTTCGATGATTTTCCTTTCTTATATTGCCATTATATTTTGAAAGAGGACATTTAGCTTTACATACTAGTACTATTCCATATGTACTAACATTCCTTTTGTTGGGGGAGCTACATTTTCAATGGACACAGGTGGTTCATCATAAGGCATCTTTGGATCTCATTAGCGGTTACTCCATATTCAGCAGGTTTCAGTGAGCCCTACTCTATTCCGGACCTGATGCCACTTGATGTTGTACTTTGTGTTTTGAGGTATAGCCGGGGCCTTGTTGCCGGCACTTCCATACTACTCTTATGTTATACTTAGAGGACATAGTGTGGGTGGTACATTGGTGTTGGGAAAGTCAAAACTAGAAATGTTGTATTTGTAACACATGTTCCACTTCAAACTATGAATGGTAATATATTTTGGAAATTATGAATGAAGCTGCTAATGGTAATGAAATTGGTGTTATTTATGAAATCCATTTAAAGTTAATTAATGGAGTACATCTCCGCTCTATTCATGGGCAAGATTGGGTAGAAAATACATAGCAGGATTGCTTGACCGGGTTATCTCAGTTGAGCATTTGTCGCGCTCCTCGAGGTCAGGGCGTGACAGCACACATGAATAAATTATCTTAAAGGCTGAACTGGTTGATTTGCCCCATGTATTTGACATATATGTGAGGCCTAATCCAGATCTATGTTGCTAAAATTATTTTTATATTTTGAGCTCACCAGAATTTGTCCAGATATATGAATATTTGGAGCTTATAAAAAATATGTCCAGATACATGCTTACTAGAATATGTTGATTTTAACTCTTGTAATACCTGAATGTTTTCTATAATTGCTACAGATTAACTCTTATAACTATTACGGTTTAAATTCTTTTTCTATAGCAGTCCAGCGACTTATCTTATAAAAGGTAATATCTTTGTGGATTATCATATACAGAGAAAATATTTCTCTCTTTGTGTTGTTTTTTGGCAATTGTATTTGTCAAAATTGTATTATATTTTTCCACTAATTTAAAAGCGATTTCAACTCATACAATATTGATCTATGTTTTTTTCCCTTAGCAAAACACTTCATGATTTGTCAAAATATGAGCCTTTGGACAAAACAATCATAAACGCGTGTAACGGTTCGCGCGGACGTTTTGTGTATTTTAGCCTTGTTCCCTAATTTGGTGCTTCTCGTATGTTTGTCTATTATTTTGTGACTTACGGTATGGTTGGTTCGGTTTTGGGAAGATTTTGGAGTGAGTTGGAATACATAGTAGTCCCATTGTTGGAAGCTTAAATTGTAAGAGTTGATCAAAGTTTGACTTTTGGATAGATGACCTCGGATTGGTAACTCGATAGTTCCAAAAGGTTAGTATATTTTAGACTTAAACGTATGCCTGAATTTGGATTTCGAGGTTCCTAGGATGTTTTGGCTCTAATTGTCAGAAGTTGAAAAGTTGAAAGTCCGGAAGGTTCATAGGTTTGATCAGGGGTTGACTTTGATGACGTCGGGATCGGATTGTCGTTCCGAGACTTGGAATATGTTACTTATGTCATTTAAGACCTGTGTAAAATTTTTGGTTTCAATGCAGATTGGTTAAGCATGAATCGGACGCTTCGTTTGAAGTTTAGAAGCTTATGAACTCAAGAGAAGTTGAATTTGTGGTTTGATCGTCGATTCATAGATGTGATTACTATATGTGTTTAGAGGCTTTAGATCGGTCGGGGTAGTGATTTATGGACTTTATTGGTATGATTGGATGGGGTTCGGGGTGGCTCGGGGTTGGAACCACTTGGAGCTTGTTTGAGGTTGCAGATTTTCTACTGGTGCCTGGTGTGCTTCGCGATTGTGGAGCAGGTCACGTTATCGCGGAGGGTTATTTTGGAGGCAGATGGGTTTATTCTTCATGTTCGCGGGTCATAGGTCACGATGGTTGTGGCAGTATGGCCTTCGCATTAGCGACACGTGGATCACGTTCGCGTAGAGGAGAGGCAGGTTGAGGGATTGGCTAGAGTTAGCCTTCACGATCGCGGGCTCAAGATCGCATTTGCGTAGGCGTAGGACGCATGTGCATCACATTCGCATGGAACCAACCTCGTTTTTGAAGGGTCTTTTTAGGCAGTGGCGGGATTGTGCTTCGCGAATGCGGGGCTTGTCCGCGTTCATGAAGGGTAGTGCTGGATAGATTTTTAAGTTCTTATTTCGGAATTTTAGTCCACTCCCCCATATCTTAACCCTAGACTTGGAGATAGGCGATTTTGAATGAGAATTTCATACAAGACTTTGGGGTAAGTGATTTCTAATCTTTTTTGGTATTATTTCAAGAATATACATGGATTATTAACATCTAAAAGATGGAAATTTTGAGGAGATTTGGGGGGGGAGGGGGGTTCTACAACTTAAGAGAGTGGAAATTGGGATTTGAAAGTCGATTTGGATTCGATCTTAGAATCTAATCGCAACTTTGGACTCGTGGGGTTATGGGTAGTTGGGATCTACCCCTAAACTCGGGTTTTGACCCTGTGAGTTCGGGTTGACTTTTCTGACTTTTTGGGAATTGAATAAAGATCAAAGCTTTATTGTTTGGCATCGATTGCTATGGTTTTGTTTAGCGTTATTGAGTTATTTTTGGCTAGATTTGACCCGCTCAGAGGCTGATTTGAGAGGCAAAAATTTTTGGATTATTGGTTCTCCCACTTTTAGATAAGTATCTTGCCTAAGCTTGGTTTGAGGGAAATTTCCCTGTTGGCTATGGTATTTGTTATATGTTGGGGGAAGGGGTGAAGCACGTGCGAGGTGGCGAGCATATATGTGTGCGTTGTGGTTATTCATGATATGGTAGACTTCGGGCTATTATGTGCCTCGTTTTGCTCTCATGTCTCCTTGTACCTATTTTCTCTACTTGTATGATTTATTCGTGCTATAAATCATGTTTTGGTTATGTACTTGTCCATTTGAGACATAATATAGCTATTTTGCTATTTTGAGTTGTTTACTTGATTATATTTATATTTGCATTCACGATATTATATCTACATATTATATACCCATCTATGTACATCTTTTATGTTTTATCTCGCGTATTATTAGTGTACTTACTTGTGTGACACAGATTTGAATGGATTAATCACTGAATTTGGGCCATAGATTCGTGTTCATATTGATAGTAAGGTGACGCGTGCGCCAAGCCCTATATTGGGTTGAGTGGTATTGTTAGTAAGGTGATGCATGGGCCAGGCCCCATATTGGGTTGAGTGATGATAATCGTTTACTTTTCTTGGGCTAGGATCCATCCCTCGGGAGTCATATGTGCTTGGTGAGGAAATTATGGTCAGGCATCTGTGCAGTGCTGAGTGCGGGTGTGTGTGATGATTAAGGGGTACTATGAGGATAATGTGCAAGGATAAAGGAGTCACTCGATTTCCTAAGGACGAGGTTGCTTCTTATAGAGTATCCATGTGCTAACAAAAACAAGTTATTCGACGTGTTTGGCTATGCATCGGGGATTAAAGCAGAACGGTCGACTCTCAAGAATAGTCTTAGTGGGTTCAAGTTCCAGGATGCGATACTTAAGGATTTACTAAATACTTTGTTTGGTTAAGAATTTGAGATTGGTAGTGGATTATGGTAGGGACTTTGAGTACTTCTATATCATTATTGATTCTATAATGTCATATTGGAGATATAAAAGGAACAATTTCAGATTCATTGAAGGAGTCTTTAGATCAGATATTTCAATTGAGTTACTTTTGGATGCATGAAAAGGAATAAAGTAGCTTACGGATCTTAGGATGATGTAGTTTCATGTTGAGATCATTTGGGATGAGTTTTGTTGAGGACCAAAGTGTATTGTAAAAGGAAAGTGATGCCTTAGAGGTAGGTCTAGAATAATCTGAAGAAGTTAGCATAACAATGGCTTGGGTCAGCATGATTAGAGAAATGATCGGCTCTTTTGGTATATGATAGGGCATTCATGTACTTGTGTGGTTTTGGGATTTGGCAGTCTGCATAATTTGGTTGACTTAGAAAGACTTAGTTTCTATGGTTGATTATTATGTAAGTGGGTTTCTAAGAGCTTGAGGACTATCTTGCTTGAGATTTGGAAAGATAATGGGATTCTACTTATATATGGCATCATGATGGATGTAGTGAGTTGTGTAAGGTTTGGGTTGCTTTGTGAAGTTGTGGTTGATCCTTAGGCAGGAGGATTGGGATCAGAGATTGAGCAGATGATAAGAGTTTCTTAAGAAGCATAGTGGTATGGATTTTAGTATCACCAAGAAGGGGAATGTGTTGTAGAGGATGCTTACAAATAGGGTTAGTGGACAATTCGACTAAAAGCTATGGCATTTTTATGATAGTCAATTGTTGAGGTTCAAATTTTAGTAGCCTGACATGGAAGGAATGATGGGAACATACATTCGAGCTACTTGCGGGCGTGACTTCAGGGTTGTATTTGAGTAGGATATTCTCTAGGATGAGAAATCTTACACTTTTGAGGTATAGAAATCAGATTCCTAAATGTGAATATATCTCCTTGGTGGTGGACAATGGAAGTATATTAATGGTTAGATAGCTGGTTGTACATATCCTAGATGGGCGACTTAGATGATTTGTGCTTGTTAGAGCATATGATTTATGATAGTGATCTACCTTTCTTGGAGGTCTTGGTTTGAGGAGGAAGGTTCGTGAGGTAACAGGCTCTATTTTCATGTGTTGGGATGGTGAACAAGTTAAGTAAGGACTTTAGAGACTTAAGAATTTTTATATTTGATGCATTGGGTTCCACAAGGTTGTAGTTGATCACGAATGGTGTAGATAGTAATTAGGTTGATAATGGGTTGCAAGTGTGTGTGTGTGTGTGTGTGTGTGTGTGTATATATATATATATATTTGCAGTTGAGGTAGGAGGTTTAGAAATTACTTATGTGTCAATAAAAGGAAGTTAGAATGGGTCTTTAATAGCTTATGGGAGGCCTAATGCTAATTCAGAAGAATGTGAAATCAATTGGATGTCTACTAATAGGATTGTTGATGATGTGTATTCAACGTCGCGTTAGATTTGTTTATATAACGTGAGGTGTTATATGGGTATGTCATTCGGAAAGAGTTATATTTATATGAAAAACTTTCTACCATTGGATTTGTTAGAGTGGAAGCCCACCATGTGATGGTGGCGATTATGACAAGTATTTCAGTTTGAGTTTTGTTGAGTTTTCTTAATTGAGGCGTAATGCATAAATGGAATAAATTATATAGATACTCATAGACTTGTTGTGAAAGAACACTATAGGTACTGGGAAGTCATTGAATAATAAGTTCCTTTTCTACAGATTTGTCATATTTGAGTTATTGATTATATGGTGCAAACCATGTAAAGTTCCATGTGGAATTTGGAGTGACTTGTTGGATGAGCACTTGTACTACATGAGACGAAGTTTATGGACCCGGAATTAGCAGGATAGAATTTGGATAAGGTATATTTGAAGAGAATACTTTCAGGCAGCCTAGAATAGGCAATGGCTCTTACCAGGCGAGAGGAATCTATGACATCTTGATGTGATGGGTGATTATGAGTTTTTACAAGTTTCCTTTATTATTAGCAGTAGTGTGAAGGTTTGGAACAAGGATTTTGAGATGAGGTATTTTACTGATACCGGGTTTGGTAATTATAGGTGTTGGAGTTAGAAGATATTGCTATGAGTATATGAGTTATGGGGTACATCATGTAATTCTATATTGGAAGTATATCTATGGATCGATACAGGTTATTGGAATTGATACAGTGACTATATACAAGAACCGTATCTTGGAGGAAGATCCGAATATAGTAGTTGGGATCAAATGCTTATATGACTAAGGTTGAGGGAAGAATCTTCAACCGGGACGTGTTAATGGATTCATATGGATTGAGGTAACATGAAATCATCCATGGGTATGTGTATGATGAGTTTAAGCAGCTATTGGATGGCTTTGGGATAATCATTGGTACGTTCTAGGACGAACATATGTTTAAATGGGTGAGAATGTAACAACTCGACGGTCGTTTTGAGTCATGGCATTCCATTATGTGATTTGAGACCTTGAGTAACTTCATATGATGTAGTATGACCATGAGGCGCGGATTTTGGCATGCTCCCAGTTCTTAAAACTTCAGCTCTTTTGGCCTATTTAACCCCCATTTCGTGCATAGACCGTATTTTATCATTTTGGGAGCTACACAACTTGGATTTGGGAGATTGTAGGAGGAGATTGAGGAGATTTCATCTACATCATTGAAGTAGGGAATTCTAACTTAGATCTATGATTTCTACTTAAAAATATCATTAATTTTTGCCCTAAATTAAGAAATTTAAAATAAGAAAAGACGATTTCGGCTTGAAAGATAAGAACGTGTATTTTAAGATTTTGAGTGCCTATTTGGACTCGAATTTGGAAATTAATCGCATATTTTGACATGTGGGGTCATGGGTCACTGAAATTTGGTTTTGGTTGCGGATTTTGACCATATGGGGCATGGTTGACTTTTGTTGAATTTTTGGAATTTCTTTAATGATCGAAGCTTTATTGATTGAAATTTCTTTTTTTAGCATTGTTTGACTTCGGTGAATGGTATTTGGATAGTTTTTTGGTTATTGAAGCTTAAGGACATATATGATTTAGGGTTAAATACTAGCCCAGATAAGGTAAGTATCTTGCTTAACCTCGACTTGAGGGAATTCTTTAGCTAAAAATAGAATTATTTGCTATGTTCTATGTGTTTTGGCGGTGGCGTATATGCAAGGTGGCAAATGTATATACGGATACCGAGGTTACACCATAGTTTGGGTGGATTCTAGTTTTCTTTATGCCTTGTTGAATTATGTATTCTTCTTGACTTACGTATTATTGATTTCATGACTACGTGGGCACAATTATTCATATAGATCTTGTTTTAGCTTATGATATCTTACTTGAGCTTGATGGGATCTTGAGAATTGTTAATATATTTGATCTAACTGTATTCACTTATATTATGAACACACATTCGCACATGTAATTCTTGCAATATGTCTTGAACTGTTATATGACTACTTGTACTTTCATGTTTCTATCGGAGACCATTTCTAGACGTTGATGCTTTATTCTGAATTGAAGTTTATTTATATGATGGATTACATGCTGGAACAGTAGACATACGTCGCACACATGCATATATCATGCTTATAGATCATCTCATGCGTACATGCATACATCTCCGCATCTTAATTTTATTACGTTCTTGTGTGTCTTAATGAGTATCTCTGAAGCATATGCAACATCCTTAGAAATGGAAGTCTTATACGGATTGATGTAATTAGGACACTATGAGGGGATTGATTGATATGGTTATGGCATAAGGTTTTCTGCGTGTGTATTGTTATGATACGATGGATTCCCATGACGGTGGTTCCTCTGTTCATGCTTGGAAATGGATATGTCCTTTGGATTCAAGTAATTAACCATGTTGCTTTGGACCATATGAGCGTAAGCACTCAAATTGGTTCTTGTTTTGGACACGTGGCTTGTGTCAGGAACATGCATTTGTGCTTTGTGAGGGGCATCTATTCCAGTCACCTATATATTGTTGAGAGTGTGTGATTGTGAAGGACACTTGTTCTAGGCACACAAGGTTGTTGAGTGATTGTAGATTGGTATATATTATGTGGAAAGGTTAAGTTTGGAGCATGTATATGCATCATGCACTCATGTACAAATATTAATGCATATAATCGACATATGTACATTCATGTACTATTTATATGCATGGACTTGTTAGCAGATTGTTGGACACCTGGGGAGTGTCGGATTTGAGGTGCATGCAAAGTATTCACCATGCATTAACACGTAGGCTTTTGTTGGAGTGTTCGTATAAATGCTATTGAAAATTGTTGAGGAAAATAGATCTTTATCATGCACAGTCCCTTTGCGAACATCTAAAAGTACTTAAGTTAAGTTACTTAGTGTAAATTTTTTTAAATGTAGATTTAGTGCATTTGTACATGTTTTACTCTGATTGTTTGAAAAACATACTTATTACCTTCTTCCTGAATTGAACACCTTATTGTTGGTATCCAATGTTCTTCGGCTATTTCTTGGATATTTCTCTATTATTGTATATGATATTGAGCTTCGCAGGTTATATAAAGTGAGTATCGTTTGACTAAACTCGTCACTACTTCCTTGAAGTTAGTCTGGATACTTACTGGGTGCATGTGGTTGATTGTACTCATACTGTACTTCTGCACCTTGCGTGCAGATTTTGGAGCTGAGATGTTGTGGATGATGAAGGCTAGCATTGAAGATGTACCAAAGTTCCAGTTACAAGTTGCCACTCTGTTCATGGTACTTTATGACTTGCATTTTTTTGTGTATGTTATAAATAAATAATGTACTATTTATTCATGTATGTATTGTATCCATATTCTTTGTCGCTCATGACTTGTACTACTAGTTCTTGGGATAGTTATATTGAATTTTGCAATCTTATTTATTATTTATTTGATGATTTTTCATTTGAGTGGTGTTATATGTTGTTTGTCTTACCTAGCGGGTTAAGTTAGGTGACATCACGACTTGGTGAGATTTGGGTCGTGACAGACGATGACTGTATACTTTCCTCGGCCAAAGACTTGAAATAACAAATAAATGCAGATTGGACAAAAAAAATTGAAAAGCCTAGAAACAAAGAAAGGGTTTCATACCATGACTCTTGGCTTTCAAGCCACTTACATTAGAGATGGTTTCCAAGATCTCGATTTCATTGTGGAATTAGCTAAGATCTTGTTAACTTACTCCTCAATCTTGAAGACTGATTCGATAACTCTTACAAAAGCTTCGAAAGAAACGATGATGAGAAGTGTGCTGAAAAAATATAAGCAAATTGAAACGAAGAAAGGAATTTATGCTTAGCATCTCAAGTTTCTGGGAAAGAAGGAAGAGTATCCGAATGAACTAGGCTCGGGTAAAAACAACAATAAATCTATCATATTATCCTCGGTCATGTTCATATTCGGTGTTGGAGATGAGAGATTCTTTTCTTCGAGAAGCCATTGTAAATACAATAGCCCAGTAGAGTTTTGGAAAATAAGGGTGCAAGAGATGAATGAGAGTGAAATATTCTCCAACCCTTGAAGATTAAAATTGGAGGCACACAACTATTCTTCATACAATCCGGCATACCTAGGACAAACAAATATTGTATCACCAACACAAAGATTCAATTACCTGATCAATTGGAGATTCGAAACTAAGAGTGAATAAATACATGTACACGAAAGATAGCTGGAATGTTGAGTGGTAATCTGTAATGACCCGATAGCTCATCTAGAGTTTTAACCTATAATTTTGTGTTCTGAGACCTCAAATAGCTCCTTTTATCCTTTCTCGATCTACGTGTGTAGTCTGAGTCTTTTTCCGGAAGTCTCTTATGTGAAAAATTGATTAAAATGTGAATTCCTGCCTTAAAAATCCATTTGAGTTGACTTTGGTCAATATTTTGAGAAAACATATCCGGATCCTTGTTTTGACAGTCCCAATGGATCCGTGTCATGATTTGGGACTTAGGAATATGCCCATAATTTAATTCGGATGTCCATAGCTCGAGTTATCACAATTTGTTAAAAAATTGAAGTTTAAAGGTTTAAAGAATTTATAAATTTGACCGAAGTTTGACTTTGATGCTATTGGGTTTGAATTTTGGTTCCAGAGCTTGGTATAGGTTCATTACTATATTTATGACTTGTATGCAAAGTTTGGAGCAAATCGGAGTCTAATTGATGTGATTCAGACGTCCGGTTGTTAAAATAAAATTCTTACGTTTCATTGAAAATTTTATTCGATTTGGTGTCCGATTCATAGTTCTAGGTGTTATTTTGGTTTTTTGATAATGCGACGAGTTCTTATGATATTTTCGGACATATGTGCATGTTTGGTTTGTATCCCCGAGGGCTCGGGTAAGTTTCGGATAGGCTACAGAGTGATTTTTGGAATAGAAGCATTATTGGTGAAGTCTGATTCTCGTGCAGCCTCTGATCTCGCAATTGCGAGGTCCATGTTTGCATTTGTGAACTATTAAGGTTCCTGTCAAGTTCGCATTTGCGAACAAATTGTTCGCATTTGCGAAGTAGTACTGGGGGAAGGGGGAGTGGTTCGTAATTGCGATCAAAGGGTCGCAATTGCGGAAGTCCCAAGTTCGCAATTGCGAACAAAGCCATCGTTTTTGCGATGGTAGCATAGATGAGGGACCTTCGCAATTGCGAAGGATTTATCGCATTTGCGGGGTTCGCAGTTGCGAACCCCAGGTCGCAATTGCGACATTTGCGCCTGGACTTAAGAAGAGAAAATGGGATTTTAGCTCATTCTTTCAAATTCTCAACACTAAAAACCTTAGAGGCGATATTTCCAAGATCTCTTCTTCCCCAATTCATTGGTAAGTGACTCTAACCTACTTTCTTTCAATTACCCATCACATTTCATAAGATTTCAACCTTAAATCTAGGATTTTCATGGTAGAAATTGAAAACTTGGGTAGGATTAGGAATTTTTATAAAATTGGAATTTAGACCTCAAATTGAGGTCAGATTTCGAAACAAAGTACATAACCGGTCTTGGGGGTGAGTGGTAATTAGATTTTGATCCGAATTTCAGGTATGGACCAAGGGGACCCGGGGTTGAATTTTGTTGACTTTTTCAACAATGACCTAAATTGAACCTCTTTCACTCGTGGGTAGTTCCTAGGGCTTATTTTGAATCGTTTGGTGTATAAATTGCTAGATTTAGTTGGTTCGGAGGCTGGTTCGAAAGGCAAGGTTGTGGTTGGACTTTGAGTCGATTTTGGAGTGGGGTAAGTGTCGTGGTTAACCATAACTTGAGGTATTAGGACTTGTTTGCCTATTTGCTATATGTTTTAATGTTTGGGTACAACATATATGTGAGGTGACGAGTACTTATGCGTTGTTGTTCTGTTAAAGCATGCAGGTGTGACTTATTTCCTTGTAATTTATTTCCTTCTTTAATTATGATATTCATGCTTAGACTAGTTTATTTCTTAATTGATCGTTCTTTCCGCATTTATGAACTATTTGTGATAATTGAGCACTTTTGGAAGTTGAGGTTTGGTATTTTGGAACCGTTGTTGAGATAAGGTGTTTTATTGCTTATTCTACCTTCCAAATATTATGTATTCATTGCTACATGAAAAGGGAGAGTGTTAGAGCACGAAGGGTGATGCCTTGCTGATTATTGTTTCATTTATTGATTAATACATGAGGAAGAGAGTTAAAGCACGAAGGGTGATGTTGTGCCGTTTTATCATTTCATGATAAAATTGAGAGTAAAAGCACTATGGGTGATGTTGTACCGTATTTATCATTTTATGGAGAGATTGAGAGTAAAAGCACGAAGGGTGATGTCGTGCCATTATTATTGTTTCATGATGAGGTTGAGAGTAAAAGCACGATGGGTGATGTCGTGCGGTCTTTATTCATTATATTATCCATTTTCATTGGTTAGTGAATTACTTGACTGTCTTATGTTGACATTTCCGTTATAGCTATCGTGTCATGTTCCCCTTCGCATGTCCCCTCCCACTAGTACGAGTTTAATCTCTATTTGTTGTCATGTTGCATGTATATCTTCGTTTGTACAGGTTTAATTATGTGGGTGTCTTGTCATAGCCTCGTCACTACTTTGTCGAGGTTATGCTCGACACTTACGAAGTGCATTGGGTCGGTTGTACTCATACTACACTCTACACCTGTTGTGCAGATTTTAGTACTGTTCTCAGCTTTCCGTGAGGTGCATCAGCTCGGATTAGCTTATTTGGAGACTCGACGTAGATCTGCTGGCTTCCGCAGACCTTGAAGTCTTCTTCCTCTTTCCTTATTTATTGTTCATTTTATTCGAGATAATTGTATTTATTTTAGACTCCATTTGTAGAACCTCTAGAAGCTCGTGTACTTGTGACTCCAGATCCGGATTGTACTTAGATAATTGGATTATTATGCTATTTCATATTTGTTTTAGTTTCATTTCTGTTTAATTGGTTAAGTTGTTCGAATTGTTTAAAAACTGGCAAAAAAATTATGCTAATATTGGTTTGCTTAGCGAGTACAATATTAGACATCAACACGGTCTCCAAGGTGGGAATTTCAAGTCGTGGCATAATCTATTTGTTTCCTTGAGCATGGCCTATTTGCATATCTCCTTTCTATTTGCAGTCGTCTCGGACATTAGGAAGATGTTCTAGCCGGATCACGCTAGCAGACTCTTCAACTAAAGTGTTTTGATCACCGAACTGCTTTTTAGCTTTGCTCGAAAGCATGCAATCCAGTGAAAGATTCAGTTTCTTTGAATCTATTTGCGAAACGTTAGCGCACGCCGCTTCAGTTTTGTAACGATGGTATCACATGGGTCGTGTTTTCCCTCAAAACTTTTTCACTTCTCGGACACTTCTCTGAAGTTATCCGAAAAGTATTAGAACTATCTATATTAGTAAAATATGGATATGACACATGGCTAGGAAGGAAGAAGTCACGTGGCATGCATTCTTCAGTCACTATCATGTCACTCAGGTTACTTTCGCCAAAGATTAAAGATTCAGAGAATTTACTGTATATTTGAAAAGTTATCCGTGGAGTTGCATGACGCAAACTGGACCAAGGACGATCCAGAACCAACCTTCTGAGCGGAGACGAGTGTTCGTATACGTGTCCATCATGAATCAATATATTCTGAGAAAAGCAGGATCCTCATTGATCACGAGCATTAATTACGCTCCAGATAATGGTAACTGACGAGATTTGCATTCAGATAATAGGCAAAACAATTAGGTGAGATATATATTATAAATACTATCCTTCCCTAATAATTATATCCCATTCTGACTCTTGAAAAGCTTGCTTTTATTTTATTGAGATTACTTTGGTTTTGCTCTGTGTTGTTCAACAAATCTTTTTAATCAAGGATAATTTAATAAGAACTAACCCTTTCTATTCATTATTTATTTTGCTATTTTGTTTATATCATTTACTGATTCTTCTCTTCACCGTCTTAATCATATATTTACCAGATCAAAGACTTATTTGATTGATTTAGTTCAATTGGTTGTCACGATCCCAAATTCTAAACCGACCGTGATGACGTCTATCGTGGAACTAGGCTAGCCAATAATCACATAATTACAGTTTCTTTCCAAAATCCCAATCATTTTCAAACATTTCATAAAGTATATAGAATTACGGAATTCATTAGGCAAATAAACAGTTAAACAGTCTAATCATCCCCAAAACCCGGAGTCAACATGTCATGAGCATCTAAGAAATATACCAAAAGTCTACTATTATAATACAAAACCTCCGAACGAATAACTAGGTACAACATAAGAAGGGAAAATAGAGATGTTGCGGACGCTGAACAGTTACCTCTATATCCCAAACTCCGGCTCCATACGGAATAGATGGCTAACGCTCAGTATCAGCACCTGTATCTGTACACAGGGGTGCACAGAGTAATGTGAGTACGCCAAATCAGTAGTAATGAAAATAAATCAAGTCTAAGCGGCAAGAAACACATAAAAATCAATAGCATCAGTTCACAATATGCACAACCTTTCTTTCCAACAGTATATACATAAATATATGAAATCAACATGCCTTAAAAGCCAAATTCAGTAAAATCCTTTGAAAATTGTGTTGTCCAACAATTTCGAAATAAAAATAACCGAAGAATTTAGTATAAAATGAAATAAATCATAAGTAACCCCTCGGGCAAAAACACGAATCATAAATCACCCCTCGGGTAGAACATCACTCAGCACCTCACAGTCACTCAGTATCAGCCCCTCGGGCAACCTCACTGTCACTCATGCCTCCCAATCACTCGTCACTCGGCACTCAACACCACTCAGTAGGTACATGCGCTCACTAGGGGTGTGTACAGACTCCGGAGGGGCTCCTTCAGCCCAAGCACTAATATCAAGCCACCTCATGGCATATCATATCCTCACAATCAGGCCATCAGCCTCACTTAGTCGGAACCTCTCAAAAGCCCCTCGGGCGTATCAGTAAAACGGGGTACTCGACCCAAAACATCAGTATTATATCTCAAAATAACGTAAATAAGGCTGAGTTTCGAAAATAGTTAAGCACAATATGACTGAGTGTAAATCATAAATCAACAGTGAGAAAATAGCAGTAAAAAGCCCCCAAGGGGTCAAAACAAGTCGGCACGAGGCCCCAAACACGGCTTATAGCCCAAATATAGCAATAGTCTTTAGAACACAATTTAACATATGATTTAGAGTAAAATACGCAACTCAATATTTGCCGCAGAGAGGACCAAGTCCAATCAAAAAATTAGTGCGTGCCACATACTCGTCATCCGATATGTGCACCGTTCTAAAAATAATGAGAAATATAAAGTCTGGGGTTTAATACCCTCATGACAAGATTTATAGTCATTACTTGCCTCTATAGGGCCACAATACTAGTCCGCGATTCTCTTGCCCCTCAAACTGGCTCCCGATTGCTCCGAATCTAACCAAAATCAGATTAACATCATCAATATACGCTAAAGGAACACATCCCAATCGAAAACTATCAATTTAGACACAATTCTCGAAATTCAGCCAAACTCGAGCCCTGGGCCCACGTATCAGAATTTGATAAAATTTACATCACTAAAATCCTCATCCTCCCACGATTCTATACATACCAAGAACATCAAAATCGGACCATAATTGCCCACTCAAATCCTCAAAAGAAATTTTAATTCCATGCACTTAACTTCCTCAAATTTTTGGTTTAAATTCAACAATTTTCCGGTTTAATTACTTAGAAAATGACATAGAAACGAGTTATGAAGTTGAAAACCTTACCTCCATGTGAGACCCTTTGATTTCTTCTTCAAACCCTCTCAAATAGCTCTAAACCCGCTTGTCAATGGAGGAAAGTGGACAAAATTTTGCAACAATGGGCTTTAAAATATTCTGCCCAGCACTTATAATCCCTTCAGTGCGGCCGCATTTCCAGGGATGCGTTCGCGATGTACAGACCAGCCCACTCTATTGGATCACAAACCAACACACGCGATCGCATAGAACAAATCTACATCCTACACACCCGCCTCAGAACCTCTATGCGATCGCACCAAAGCCCACGCGATCGCACTGCTTCAACTGACCAACCTATGCGATTGCAATCCTAACCACGCGATCGCATAGAACAAAAATGTTTGGCCCAGTCTTTTAATCTATGCGATCGCGGATGAATCCATGCGATCGCAATGCAGAAATCACTGCTGCAAAAACACCAGAAAATAGCAGACTCCTTAAGACCAAAAAGTGCTCGTTTGAGCATCCGAAATACACCCGAGGCCCCCGGGACGTCAACCAATCCTACCAACACACCCCATAACATCATTCAAACTTAGTCGAGCCTTTGAAACACCAAACACAACACGAAAACACCAAAATTACATCGAATTCAAACCTATGAACTTTGAAACTTCTAAATTTCGCCATGATGCCGAAACCAACCAAAACACATCCGATTGACCTGAAATTTTGCACACATATCCAAAATGACATTACAAACTTGTTCCAACTTTCGGAATTTCATTCCGACCCCGATAGCTATTTTCCAGTGCCGACCGGAAATCGCCAAAAACTAATTTTCGCCAATTCAAGTCTAATTCTACACCGGACATCACAACTTCATTCCGAACACACTCCTAAGTCCCAAATCACCTAACGAAGCTATCTAAGCCATAAAATCCACATTCTGACGTCGTTTACCAACAAGTCAACTCTCGGTTGTCTTTTTCAACTATTAAGCTAATTTAAGAGACTAAGTGTCTCAGTTCTCACCACGACCACTCCGAACCCGAACCAACCGACCCAACACAACATAAATAGGCTAAGAAACATAATAAAGCAAAAACGGGGGAAACGGGGCTAATCTCACGGAATGACCGGCCAGGTCGTTACATCCTCCCCCTCTTAAACAAACGTTCGTCCTCGAATGGGTTTAAAAACATACATGGAGTCTCGAATAAGTGAGGATATCTGCTCCGCACCTCCCGCTCGGTCTCCCAGGTGGCATCCTCCACCGGCTGTCCCCTCCACTGAACCTTCACTGAAGCTATATCCTTAGACCTCATCTTCCTGACCTGATGACCCAAAATAGCCACTGGCTCTACCTCATATGACATATCACCCTCGAGATGAACCGTGCTGAAGTCCAAAACATGAAACGGGTCACCAACATTCTTCTGGAGCATCGAAACATGGAACACCGGATGAATACTCGATAAGCTGGGAGGCAAGGAAAGTTTATAAGACACCTCCCCAATCCTCTGAAGCACCTCAAATGGCCCAATGAACCTGGGACTCAGCTTTCCCCTCTTCCCAAACCTCATAACACCCTTCATGGGTGACACCTTCAGCAACACCTCCTCCCCAACCATGAAAGACACATATCGGACCTTCCGGTCCGTATAACTCTTATGCCTAGACTGCGTCGTGAAAAGCCGCTCCTAAATCAACTTCGCCTTACCCAACACATCCTGAACCAGGTCTGTGCCCAATAGCCTAGCCTCGCCTGGCTCAAACATACCAACCGGAGATCTGCACCTCCTACCATATAAAGCCTCATACGGAGCCATCTGGATACTCGACCGATAACTATTATTATATGCAAACTCCGCGAGTGGCAGAACAGGTCCCATGAAACCCCAAAATCAATGACACATGCACGCAACATATCCTCCAAAATCTGAATAGTACGCTCCGACTACCCGTCGGTCTGAGGATGAAACGATGTGCTTAACTCGATCTGAGTACCCAACTCTCCCTGTACGGCTCTCCAAAACTGAGATGTAAACTGAGTACCTCTGTCAGAAATGATAGAAACTGTAACCCCATGCAATCGGACAATCACCCTGATATAAATCTTAGCTAACCGCTCCGAATAATAAGTAGTACCAACAGGAATGAAGTGAGCGGACTTGATCAGCCGATCCACAATAACCCATATAGCATCAAACCTCCTCGAAATCCGTGGGAGCCCAACTACAAAGTCCATGGTGATCCGCTCCCACTTCTACTCCGGAATATCTTATCTCTGAAGCAATCCACCTGGTCTCTAGTGCTCATGCTTGACATGCTGACCGTTGAGACACCGAGCCACATTCGCCTCTACCAATAATGCTGCCTCAGATCCTGATACATCTTCGCGGCAACCGGATGGATGGAATACCGCGAACTATGGGCCTCAGCCAGAATCAAATCTCGAAGTCCATCCACATTGGGAACGCAAATACGGCCCTACATCCTCATGACCCCATCATCACCAATAACCACATCCCTGGCATCACCGCGACGGACCCTGTCCTGAAGAACGAGCAAGTGTGGATCATCATACTGGCGTGCTCTAATCTGATCATAAAGAGAAGGGCTGGAGGCTACACAAGCCAATACTCGCGAAGGCGCGGATAGATCCAATCTCACCAACTGACCCGCTAAAGCCTGAACATCAAGTGCTAATGGCCGCTCTGCTACTGGAAGGTAGGTTAGACTCCACAAACTCTCTGTTCTGCAACTCAGGGCATCGGCCATTACATTGGCCTTCCTTCGGATGATATAAAATAGTGAGGTCATAATCCTCGAGAATCTCCAACTACCTCCTCTGACGCAAATTCAGATCCTTCTGCTTAAGCAGATGCTGCAAACTTCAGTGATCAGTGAAAATCTCACAATGCACTCCATACAAATAATGACGCCAAATCTTCAAGGCGTGAACAGTAGCTGCTAGCTCAAGATCGTGCACTGGATAATTCTTCTCGTGCACCTTCAAATGTCTGGACGCATAGGTAATCACCCTACTGTCCTGCATCAAAACTGCTCCAAGGCCGACTCTTGAGGCATCACAGTAAACTGTATAAGAACCTGATCCCGTAGGCAAAATCAATACCGGAGATGTAGTCAAAGCTGACTTGAGCTTCTGAAATCTCTCCTCACACTCCTCATTCCACCTGAACTGATCACCCTCCTAGGTCAGTATGGTCATAGGTGCTACAATAGAGTAGAATCTCTCTACAAAACTGCAATAGTACCCTGCCAAACCAAGGAAACTGTGAATCTCGGTAGCTGATGACGGTCTAGGCCAGCTCTGCACTGCCTCTATCTTCTTTGGATCAACCTGAATACACTCACTGGACACCACGTGCCCCAAGAATGCTACCGAATCAATCCAGAACTCACACTTTGAAAATTTTGCATACAATCTCTTCTCCTTCAAGGTCTGAAGCACAACTCTCAAATGTTGCTCATGATCCTCCCGAGATCGGGAACACACCAAGATATTATCAATAAACACGATGATGGAAGAATCTAGATAAGGCCAGAATACACTGTGCATCAAGTGGATAAGGTTGTTGGGGTGTTGGTCAGCCCAAATGACATAACCAGAAACTCATAATGACCATACCTAGTCCTAAAAGCAGTCTTCGGAATGTCTGGCCCCCGAATCTTCAACTGATGATAACCGGAACGCAACTCAATCTTGGAAAATACCCTGGTGCCCTGCAACTAATCGAACAAGTCATCTATACGAGGCAAGGGATACCGGTTCTTCACTGTAACCCTGTTCAGATGCCGATAGTCAATACACATAGACCCATCCTTCTTCTTCACGAACAACACCGGTGCACCCCAAGGTGACACACTAGGCCGAATGAACCCCTTATCTAGGAGTTCTTAAAGTTGCTCCTTTAATTTCTTTAGCTCCACTGGTTCCATACGATAAGGTGGAGTAAAAATAGGCTGAGTGCTTGGCACCAGGTCAATACCAAAATCAATGTCCTTGTCAGGTGGCATGCCCGGCATGTCTGCAGGAAACACGTACGGAAAGTCACGGACTACAGGAATCGAATCAATAGCGGGAGTCTCACCACTGACATCCCTCACAAAATCCAGATAAGATAAACACCTCTTCTCAACCATACGCTGAGCCTTCAGGTAGTAAATCACCCTGCTAGGCATATACTCAGAAGAACCTCTCAACTCAACCCTCGGACATCCTGGCATAGCTAAGGTCATGGTCTTAGCGTGACAATCAAGAACAACATGGCACGGAGATAACCAATCCATGCCCAATATCACATCAAAATCGACCATGTTGAGTAACAGTAGGTCCACTCGGGTCTCCAGACCCCCAATAGATATCACACACGACCGATACACACGGTCCACAACAACAGTATCGCCCACCGGAGTCGACACATGAATAGAGGTAATTAAAGACTCATGGGGCATATCCAAAAAATGGGAAAAATATGAAGAAACATAGGAATATGTAGAACTAGGGTCAAATAAAGCCAAAGCATCTCGGCAACAGGCTGAGACAATACCTGCGATCACTACATCAGAGGCCATAGCATCTGGCCTGGCTAGAAATGCATACATACGGGCCTGACCTCCACCTGCTCGACCTCCCCCTCTAGGGCGGCCTCTAGCTGACTGATTACCACCCCTGGCTGCCTGGGTGGGTGGTGAATTAACTAGGGCTGAAGTCGAGGGATGGCCCCTCTACTGAGAAGAACCACCAGGACGACGTGGACACTGCCTCCACATGTGCCCAAACTCTCCACACTCAAAACAACGCCCTAGAGCTGGAGGCGGGGACTGATAGAAACCCCTGGCACCAGAATGGCCACTAGAAAGCTCATGCATAGAAGAACTCTGAATTGGTGGTGCTCGAGCTGCACTCTGAGCTGGGAGGGCACCGAATGAAGAACGTCCTGGCTGAGAACCACGGGGACCATGCCTGGAAAATGCACCACTATAAGCTGGGCGGACTGACTGAGGAGGCTTAAATGAACGGCCTCTATCATGCTGAAACTACCCCCTGGAAGGAGCACCACTAGAACTTCCCGATCCACGAGGCATCTTGGCATCCCTCTCCTGCCGCTCCTGGTGGTGAACCGACTCTATATCTCGAGCAATATCAACAACCTGCTCGAATGTAGCATCTGATACTCTCTCCCGAGTCATAAATAGGCAGAGCTGATAAGTGAGGCCATCCACAACCTCCTAACCCTCTCCCTATCAGTAGGGACCAACTCGTTGGCATGACGAGCCAACTCCAAAAACTGCATCATTGATAGCTCACCCTAACGCAGCTGCTCAAAAAGCCTGCGTTGCTCCTCCTTGTGTGACTGGGGTACATACTTATCCAAAAAGATAGTGGAGAACTGCTGCCAGGTGAGGGGTGCTGAACCAATAGGCCTACGCCTCTCAAAAGACTCCCACCAAGTGAAAGTAGCACCAAAGAACTGAAAAGTAGCAAATGAGACCCCACTGATCTCCAAAATCCTAGCAGTACGCAGCATCCTCTGACACTTATCCAGAAAACCCTGGGCGTCCTCGCCCTCAGCACCACTGAATGTCGGAGGCTGTAGTCTACTAAACCTCTCCAGTCTATGTTGCTCGTCCTCTGGCATAGCCGGAACCACGAAGTCCCGAACTAGAGAAACCGGCTGAGCTGGAATTGCCCCCGGTGTCTGTGGCCCTGAGTAGCCTGCTCAAGTGTCCGGGAAACTGGAGTCTGACTGCCTTCCCCCGCTTAACAAGTAGCGGAAACTGCCTGAGCAAGGGTGGTACACACAGTCAAGATCTGAGCCAAGGTCTCCTGAAGACCCGGAATAACAATGGGCACTGTCGGTGCCTAAGCTTGTCCCGCTGGAGCATCTGCGGCGGGAATCTGATCCTGAACAGTAAGGGGATCAACTGGCACTGCCTTGGCTACTGCACGGGCTGGCCCCTACCTCTACCATGGCCTCGATCGCGGCCTCGACCCCTTTCTGGTCTAGCTGGTGGCTGATAATCCTGATCGGTAGCGCGAGTCGTCACCATCTGTGAGAGAAGGAAACAACAGAAGTTTAGATTTCCAGAATCAACAAAATGGCACGACAGAAGTCAAGAAAATGAGATGTTCCTAAGGGTTCCGCAGCCTCTCGAAAATAAGTACAGACGACTCCGTACCGATCCGCAAGACTCTACTAAACCTGATCGTGATCATTGAGTCCTATGTAACCTAGGCTCTGATACCAACTTATCACGACCCCAAATCCTAAACTGGCCATGATGGCACCTGTCATGGAACTAGGTTAGCCAATAATACCATAATTACAGTTTCTTTCCAAAATCCCAACCATTTTCAAAAATTTCATAAATATATAGAATTACTAAATCCATTAGGCAAATAAATAGTTAAACAATCTAACCATCCCCAAAACCCGGAGTCAACATGTCATGAGCATCTAAGAAATATACCAAAAGTCTACTATTATAATACAAAACCTCCGAACGAATAACTAGGTACAACATAAGAAGGGAAAACAGAGATGATGTGGACGCTGAACAGCTACCTCTATATCCCAAACTCCGTCTCCGCACGGAATAGATGGCTAACGCTTAGTATCAGCACCTGTATCTGCACACAGGGGTGCAGGGAGTAATGTGAGTACGCCAACTCAGTAGTAATGAAAATAAATCAAGTCTAAGCGGCAAGAAACACATAAAAATCAATATCATCAATTCATAATATGCACAACCTTTCTTTCCAACAGTATATACATAGATATATGAAATTACCATGCCTTAAAAGCCAACTTCAATAAAATCCTTTGAAAAATGTGTTTTCCAACAATTTCCGAAATAAAAATAACCGAAGGATTTAGTATAAAATGAAATAAATCATAAGTAGCCCCTCGGGAAAAAACATGAATCATAAATCGCCCCTCGGGTAGAACATCACTCAGCACCACACACCCACTCAATATCAGCCCCTCGGGCAACCTCATTGTCACTCATGCCTCCCAATCACTCGACACTCGACACTCAACACTCGCACTCAGTAGGTACCTGCGCTCATTAGGGGTGTGTACAGACTACGGTGGGGCTCCTTCAGCCCAAGCACTAATATCAAGCCACCTCATGGCATATCATATCCTCACAATCAGGCCATCAGCCTCACTTTGTCGGAACCTCTCAAAAGCCTCGGGCGTATTAGTAAAACGGGGTACTCGACCCAAAACATCAGTTTTATATCTCAAAATAGTGTAGATAAGGCTGAGTTTCAAAAATAGTTAAGCACAATATGACTGAGTGTAAATCATAAATCAACAGTGAGGAAATAGCAGTAAAAAGCCCCCAAAGGGTCTTAACAAGTCGGCACGAGGCCCCAAACACAGCTTTTAGCCCAAATATAGCAGTAGTCTTTAGAACACAATTTAACATGTGATTTAGAGTAAAATACGCAACTCAATAGTTGTCGCGGAGAGGACCAAGTCCAATCCAAAAATCAGTGGGCGCCACATACTCATCATCCGATATGTGCGTCGTTCTAAAAACAGTGAGAAATATGAAGTCCGGGGTTTCATACCCTCAGGACAAGATTTATAGCCATTACTTACCTCTACCGGGCCACAATACTAGTCTGCGATGCTCTTGCCTCTCAAATTGGCTCCCGATTGCTCCGAATCTAACCAAAACCATATTAACATCATCAATATACGCTAAAGGAACACATCCCAATCGAAAACTATCAATTTAGACACAATTCTCGAAATTCGGCCAAACCCGAGCCCCGAGCCCCGAGCCCACGTCTCAGAACTTGATAAAATTTACATCACTAGAATCCTCTTCCTCCCACGATTCTATACATACCAAGAACACCAAAATTGGACCACAATTGCCCACTCAAATCCTCAAAAGAAATTTTCAATTCCATGCACTTAACTTCCCCAAAGTTTTGGTTTAAATTCAACAATTTTCCGGTTTAATTACTTAGAAAATGACATAGAAACGAGTTATGAAGTTGAAAACCTTACCTCCAAGTGATACCCTTTTATTTCTTTTTCAAACCCTCTCAAATAGCTCTAAACCCGCTTGTCAATAAAGGAAAGTGGACAAAATTTCGCAACGATGGGCTTTAAAACACTCTGCCCAGCACTTATAATACCTTCAGTGCGATCGCATTTCTAGGGATGCGTTCGCGATGCACAGACCAGCCCACTCTATGCGATCGCAAACCAACACACGCGATCGCATAGAACAAATCTCCATCCCAAACACGCGCCTCAGAACCTCTATTTGATCGCACCAAAGCCCACGCGATCGCTGCTTCACCTGACCAACCTATGCGATCGCAATCCTAACCACGTGATCGCATAGAAAAAATATGCATGGCCCAGTCTTTTACTCTATGCGATCGTGGATGAATCCACACGATCGCAGTGAAGAAATCATTGCTACTAAAACACCAGAAAACAGTAGACTCCTTAAGGCCAAAAAGTGACTGTTTGAGCATCCGAAATACACCTGAGGCCCCCAGGACCTCAACCAATCCTACCAACACATTACATAACATCATTCAAATTTAGTCGAGCCTTCGAAACACCAAAAACAACACGAAAACACCAAAATTACATCAAATTCAATCCTATGAACCTTGAAACTTCTAAATTTCGCCAATGATGCCGAAACCAACCAAAACACATCCGATTAACCTGAAATTTTGCACACATATCCAAAATGACATTACGAACCTGTTCCAACTTTCGTAATTCTATTCCGACCTCGATAGCCTATTTTCCAATACCGACCGGAAATCGCCAAAAACTAACTTTAGCCAATTCAAGCCTAATTCTACACCAGACATCACAACTTCATTCTGAACACACTCCTAAGTACCAAATCACCTAACGAAGCTATCCGAGCCATAAAATTCACATTCCGAGGTTGTTTGCCAACAAGTCAACTCGCGGTTAACTTTTTCAACTATTAATCTAATTCAAGAGACTAAGTGTCTCAGTTCTCACCACGACCGCTCCGAATCCGAACCAACCGACCAACACAACATAAATAGGCTAAGCAACATATAATAAAGCAAAAATGAGGGAAACAGGGCTAATATCACGGAACGATTGGCCAGGTCGTTACAGTTGAGGCCCTAATTTATAAATTAATTTATTTATCTAAATAAACAATTTTCGGTTAAATGCCAATTAAGTCAATTTTTTATATATTAGAACCAAACCAAGTAATTAAATCTTTTTTTTGTCGGTTTGGTATATGTTGGTTTTTCGTTTTGTTGACTTATTTTTCTTAAATAAGAGACATACACTGTCAAGCACATATTTTTGCGACTACGTTCCAACATAACAATATCAAACTAATTATTCTTGAAATTTTTTATCATTTATCAAGGTATATTGATGATAAAATAATTGAATAGTGATGAACTATTTTGAGGACTTAATTAACGGCAAGTTATTTTAACATGAAATACATTCTCGAACTTAGCACGATAAAACTACCAACCAAATTTAAATGCAAAGGCAAAGAAATAGACTATTATAAAGACAAAAAATTAGATACCAACTGAGAGTGCAAATGATTAAATTGTAACCATAATTTTTTTAAAATACTATGTTAAAATATCTCTCTCTCTCTCTCTCTCTCTCTCTCTCTCTATATATATATATATATATATATATATATATATATANGTGTGTAATAATAAATTCAAATAGGTATTTTAGTAGTTGGTTTGGTTCGAATTTTTTGGTTATGTTTTATTTAAAACCAAAATCAAATCAAATCTGCTCGATTTTTAAGATTCAAAAGTCAAACCAAACTTTTTAATTGTTGGCCCTGGTCTATTACACCCCTATATTAATTTAGTGTGAGAGACACTTTTCTTACCCCTTCATTTCTAGTCCCATGGTCAAACATCCTTTGCTATCATACCGACCAAACATAGAAGATTTTAGTGGCAAATCTAAAACTCAAAAGTTAAGCGCACTTAATTTTGCATTATTATAAAAAGATACATTTGGTTCTCTACGAATCAAAAATTAGGAAGTGTACATTTTTGTGGAGTAAACATATAAGGAGAAATAATACCAAGTTCTTTTAGCCACCATTTAACAAGATAGACAAGTCATGCTAAAATCAGAGGTTGTTATGAGATTACCTATTTTTTTATATGGGATAGTTAATTTTAGTGTAAAATTTATTTTAGGATTAACTAATAGTTAGAAATTTTATTTCGAAATTATTATTGTTATCTCTTGTAACATATGATCATAAAGTATGAGCCCGGAACCTAAATGTGGTCTTTTTGGACTCAAAAGATCGAAATAAGTGGAAAAAAAATTGAGTGACCAAACTAAATATAGCGCCCTTTTAAAGGGCGCTATATATGAAGCTGATAACGTCGACGTATAACGTTGTTTATTAAGGCGCTATATGTATAGCGCCTTAATAAACGGCTACCCCTTCAAATAGTCGTCCCCTTCCCTTCCCCCACGTTCA
>ML310740.1:0-122540 GCA_005239505.1 Nicotiana paniculata
ATCCTATATTACTTGTCGACCACGTACACTTGCGTGTGCATTGGGAATTCAACCAACAGTTACCATCTTTGTCCGTGAGCATTTTGGTGATGGTAATACAATCAAGTTTAAGAAAGAAATTGGTATATCCATCTTGGCTACACCATTTCCCACCAAACTTTGCCGTTATAGCCTTTATCATATTGTTATTATCACAACTAATAGGCACATAAAAGACCATTATTAATCCACCGTGACAATCTCTTACTATACCTTCAATTCCAATTTTTTATTTTCCTTAATAAAGCTACCATCAATATTAACTTTGATAGTTCCTGTAATATGAGGTTCCCAAGTAACCTACTTCCATCTTCGGGTTGGCTTCAATCTCTATATTCTCTCGCACAGTGAAGGACAATTAAGCTATAAATCTCCACCTACCAATATTTTTGAAATGATTTGACTTAATAATCCAGATACTTTGATATTTCATATTGTTGAGTTGAAAATTCATCTACTTTCCATATCTGCATGAGTTTCTCCGCTTCCAAATTTTCCAACATATGACAATGGTGCTATTTTGAGAGTAGCAATAACATTCTCCTGCTGGTGTTTAACACCCAATGAATTTCTAATAGAGTTCTAAATGAAATTGGATGCATCACTCTTATTGAAAACATGTTGCATTGTTTCTATCTATGCATAAAAATAACAAGAACATCTGGAAGTGATATTAGTGCCAAACCTACCGATAACATCATCAAAAAGCAATCTTTTTTTTAAAAGTCTAAGGTGATAAAGGATATTTTAAAAGAAATTGAATTATGCCAAATATTGCTTATAAAACCATTTTTGCTTTTTGAGTCTAAAAGAATACCACTTAGAATTAGTAGAAAATTGCCCATTTTCTAAAAATTTTCAAACAAGAAAGTTATCTTTGTTTAGCTTTCCAATATCCGAGTTAGCTATGAAATTATTAAGATGACAAGAGAGAATGTCATTCAACTTTTTAAGATTTCACTCGTCATTATGCTTGAACTGCTTCACCTGGAGTTCGACCGATCTACTACTCCCCTGCAATATATTGGTTAATGCTCATATACTAGTCAAATTGTCCCATCAGAAGTAACCATTCTGAACGTTACAACTAATATTATGTTCTGCATTAGCTTTAACTTTTGTCTTGTTCTTCCATATATGTGATTCTGAAGAACTATAACTTTTGTTCACAAGATGAGTTCTATTGCAGTACTTGGCTTTTAGAAATGTGGCCCAAAGAAAATGTTGAGTTCTGAATCAACACCATATGTTAATACTTAAAGTATCAATAATATTTGTTGATACCCAATTTTTTCCATATATATTTTAAAAATACATATATACTTTCAAAATAGTGCATGAGCATCAACTAGTATTTTTCCATAATTTTCAGTAATTTCAAAGGATTTTTAATTAATTTATTCCATCATTTTATTATCTAAATAATTACTAATTGCGTCACAAATAATTTTAAAATAATTTATTACTTAATTTTTATCATTTATATTTATATTAAGCTTTAACCATTTTATGCATAATTATATTTACATCTTTAGGTTATAATTGCAATAACTTTACAATAATAGCACATGCATTCATAATTACTTTATTTACACGGAAAATGAATTTTTTATATTTTTATAATATTAAGTAATTATTTTAAATCATTTTTCATATACAAATAGCATTTTTATCATTTATTAATTATTTTTATAAATTATTTTACTAACTTAATTGGATGTTTAAAATCTAGCCTCTTTTCTTTTTCAATTTCGGAGCTAACCAAGCCCAGTACCCAAATACCCATACCCGTCCAAATTAGCCAGCTCGGCCTAAGATCTAATCTCAATCGTTGATCTCTCGAGATCAACGGCTCCCAATACCCCTAACCCTTTTAATTATACTTACACCCCCTAACCCTAATTCATTTGCCCGTCTACCCGATGTCACTAAACCCCCTCCTCTCATCTCCTCTCAACTCACCTCCCACCTTCTGAAACCCTAGCGCCGTAACCCCCATTTCCCCTTCGATTCCAACTGAGAGATGGAGTCCATTAACGATTCCCTAGCCTTATGTAACGACCCGGCCGGTCGTTCCGTAGCATTTGCGCAGTGATTCCTGTTTCTGCCTTGTTATGCATTGTTTAAGTCGTTTATGATGTGTTGGAATCGGGTGGTTCGGGTTCGGAATGGTTGTAGTGAGGATTGAGACACTTAGTATCTTAAAGTAGCCTTATAGTTGGAAAGGTCAACTGGGAGTTGACTTCTTGGTAAACTACCTTGGAATATGGATTTTATGGCTCGGATAACTTTGTTAGGTGATTTGGGACTTAGGAGTGTGTTCGGAATGTAGTTTTGAGGTCCGGTTTAGAATTAGGCTTGAATTGGCGAAAGTTAGTTTTTTGCGATTTTCGGTCGGCAGTGGAAAATAGGTTGTCGGGGTCAGAATGGAATTCCGGAGGTTGGAGCAGGTTCGTAATGTCATTTTGGATATGTGTGCAAATTTTCAGGTCAATCAGATGTGTTTTGGTTGGTTTCAACAGCCTTGGTGAAATTTAGAAATTTCAAAGTTCATAGGCTTGAATTTGATTTGATTTTTGGTGTTTTTGTGTTGTTTTGGTGTTTTGAGGGCTCGACTAAGTTTGAATAAGGTTATGGGACTTGTTGGTATTTTTGGTTGGGGTCCCGAGGGAGCTCGGGATGATTTCGGATAGCCATCGGAGGATTTCGAGTTGGAAAATAGTAGTTGATGATGTGGTACTGGTGTGACCGTATCTGCGGATAGGAGACCACAGGTGCGGGCCCGCAGAAGCGGACAAGGCTCCGCAGATGCGGAAATTGGCTGGATCAGTGAAGGTCGCAAATGTGGACGTGGGGCTGCACCTGCGGTGTCGTAGGTCCGGAAAATCGACTTTAAGGGTTTTCTCGCAGGTGCGCACCTGGGACCGCAGGTGCGCACCTGGGACCGCAGGTGCGGGTCCGCATGTGCGAGATTTAGGCCAAAGGTGCGAAAATCCCTGGGCAGACCATATAAAAAGGGTCCTTAGCGAATTTTGGTCTTTCTTTCACCATTTTCATACGAGTTTGAAGCTTTTGAAGGATTTTTGAAGAGGGAAATCGATAGTTGTTCATTGAGGTAAGGATTTTGGACTTAAAACTCGTTTATATGTGATTAAAGGTCTAATTAGTGGTGAAAATTGGGGAAAGCAGTGCTAAAAACGGGTAATTAGGGCTTGTGACTAAGAAACCTTAAAATGGAAATTTGAGGGGTCATTTGGACTCCGATTTCAGTGTTCTTGGTATGTATAGACTCGTGGGAGGATGACGATCTGTGGTGTAAATTTTATTGAGTTCCGAAACATGGGCTCGGGGGTTGGGTTTGACCAATTTCAGGATTTTTGGGTAATTCTGATAATTTTCGAATGGGTTCCATTCCTTGGCATATAATAATGATATAAATCTGATTTTTGGTAGATTTGGAGCACTCGGAGGCCAAATCTAGAGGCAAAGGCGCTGCGGACTGGTATTTTTAGCCGGTTTTAAGGTAAGTAACGATTGTAACTCTAGACCTAAGGGTATGAAACCCCGGTATTTTACATTGTTTTGATAAATGAGGTGACGCACATGCTAGGTGACGAGCGTGTGGGCATGCACCAATAGGGATCGTGACTTGGTCCGTTCCGTCGCGACTAGTAAGCCGTATAATTGATTTGAAATCACAAAATAACCTGTATTTTAGAGACCTATAATTATATATGGGTTGTAAGCCGCATTTGGGGCCTTGTGCTGATCTGTTTAGACCCTCAGGGGTATTTTTACATTATTCTCACACTATGTTAGTAAATAATTTGTGAACTCAGTCAGGCTTACTATTTGTCGCTATTTTCACTATTATTACACTGTTTAGAGTACTGTGAGGTATTTTGAGCTGAGCCCCGTGATGTTGAGATGAGTTGCCCGAGTGGCTTGAGAGGATGACTGAGTGAGGCCGAGAGCCGAGATTTGTGAGGATAGTTATGGATCGGGATGCACGCCGTAGCAAATATTATATGGATCGAGCTGCGTGCCGCAGCATATGTATATTGGATTGGGCTGCACGCTGCAGTAACATAGCGCTTGGGTTGCAGGAGCCCCTCCGGAGTCTGTACACCCCCAGTGAGCACAGTGGACTATATATATATATATATATATATATATATATATATATATATATATATATATATATATATATATATATATATATATATATATATATATATATATATTGGATCGGGTTGCACGCCGCAGCATATGTGATATGGATGGGGTCGCACACCATAATGTATTTTAGGTGGTTCGGGCTGCACCCCGCAACAGTTGTATGGATACACGGTACCAGTCGAGTGAGAGTGCTTAGTGTGAGCATGGAATACCGATAGTATAATTCACGAGTGATTGAGAGACCTTTTTATGAGTGATATTGTTCCTGAGAGGCTATTACATTGTGAAATTTACTATTTTTCTCACTCTTCTTTATACTGAGCTTTTCTAATAAAAGTTGAATTACTGTTTTTATGAAATTCTGATTTATAAAAGCTCAGCATTGCACTCATGTTTTTAGTTACTTTGGTTACTTACAGAGTTGGCGTACTCACGTTACTCCCTGCACCTCTGTGTGCAGATCCAGGTACCGGGCAATCTCTCTAGTTGATTTCTGACGTGCTTGGAGTTTGTTTGAGGATCGAGGTAGCTGCTCAGCATCCCTAGCTCATCTCCTTTCCTTTCCCAGTTCATAGATTTTTCACACTTTGGATTTATGTTAGTAGCAAAGTCATCGTCTTATACGTTGTATTTACCGTCTTAGATGCTTATGACAGTTGACTCCAGAGGCCTGGTCGGTATTAGATTTTTATCGTTTGGATTATTACCTTCTTGTTGAACTTGTCCTAAAAAGGAAATCTTTATCAGAATGTGAGGATATATTGTCTTGTTGATTCCATTGTGTTAGAGGGATAGCCTAGTTTCAGGATAGGCGCTATCACGGCCCTTGTTGGTTTGGGGTCGTGACAAGTTGGTATCAAAGCCCTAGGTTACATAGGACTCAACAGTCATGAGAAGGTTTAGTAGAGTTTTACGGATTGGTATGGAGACGTCTGTACTTATCTTCGAGAGGCTACAAAACTCTTAGGAAAACATCTCATTTTCTTGAATTATGTCGTGCCATTCTATTGATTCTGGAAATCTAAACTTCTGTTATTTCATTCTCTCACAGATGGTGAGGACACGCGCTAATGATCAGGGTGACTAGACACTAGCTGGACCAGCGAGAGGTCGAGGCCGTGGTAGAGGTAAGGGACCAGCCCGCGCAGTAGCCGGGGCAGTACCAGTTGATCCCCCTAATATTCAGGATCAGGTTCCCGCCGCGGATATTCCAGCGGGACAGGCTCAGGCACCGGCAGTGCCCATTGTTATTCCGGGTCTTCAGGAGACCCTGGCTCAGATCTTGACCGTATGTACCAGCCTTGCTCAGGCGTTTGTTGTATCTTCTACTACCGCTACATCTCAGGCCGGGGGAGACACTCAGACTCCAGCTACCCGGACACCTGAGCAGGTTGCCTGCAGACACCGACGGCAGTTCCAGCCCAGTCGGTTGTTCTAATTCCGGACTTCGTGTTTTTCAGAGTTGGCTCGTCATGTTGCTGAGTTAGTTCCTACTGATAGGGAGAGGATCCGGAGGTTTGTGAATGGCCTCACTTACCAGCTCCATATTCTGATGACTAGGGAGAGAGTATCAGGTGCTACCTTCAAGCAGGTTGTTGATATTGCTCGAGATATTGAGTCTGTTCGCCGCTAGAAGCAAGAGGAGAGGGAGGCCAAGAGGCCTCTTGGATCTGGAAGTTTCAGTGGTACTCCTTCCAAGGGGCAGTTTCAGTACAGTAGAGGTCGCCCATTTAGGCCTCCTCAGCCAGTTTTCCCAGTTTATAGCGGTGAACCATCGGGGCAGGGTCCCCGCGAATCTCATCCAGGCCGCTCATAATTTTTCATATCGGGCACCATCTATTCAGGGTTCCTCCATGCATGGTTCTTCGAGTGGTTATGCTGGTTCCATGGGTTCCTTTTAGTCCCCGTCTCCGGCACCAGGGAGTTGTTATGAGTGTGGAGAGTTCGGGCATATGAGGAGGCAGTGTCCTCATCTTCTTGGTGTTCCATCTCAGCTGAGGAGCCAGCCTTCGACTTCAGCTCCAGTTACTTCACCATCCACCCAAGCAGCTAGGGGTGGGAGTCAGTCAGCTAGAGGCCGCTCTAGAGGGGGAGGTCGAGCAGGTGGAGGTCAGGCCCATTTCTATGCACTTCCAGCTAGGCCAGATGCTATGGCCTCCGATGCAGTGATCATAGGTATTATATCAGTGTGTTACCGAGATGCTTTAGCCCTATTTGACCCTGGTTCTACATATCCATATGTCTGGTCTTATTTTGCACATTTCCTTGGTATGCCCCGTGAGTCTTTAGTTATGTCTATTCATGTGTCGACTCTCGTGGGTGATACTATTGTTGTCGACTGTGTGTATCGGTCATGTGTGATATCTATTGGGGGTATGGAGACCCGAGTGGACCTATTGTTACTCAACATGGTTGAGTTTGATGTGATACTGGGCATGGATTGGTTATCTCTGTGTCATGCCATTCTTGATTGTCACGCTAAGACTGTGACCTTTGCTATGGCTGGAGTTCCGAGATTGAGTGGAGAGGTTCTACTGAGTATGTGCCTAGCAGGGTAATTTCTTACCTGAAGGCTGAGCGTATGGTTGAGAAGGGATGTTTATCGTATTTGGATTTTGTGAGGGATGTTAGTTGTGAGACTCCTGTTGTTGATTCTGTTCCGGTGATCCGTGATTTTCCGAACGTGTTCCCTGCAGACCTGCCAAGCATTCCACCTGACCGGGATATTGATTTTGGTATTGATCTGGTGACAGGCACCCAACATATTTCTACTCCACCTTATCGTATGTCACCAACGGAGTTGAAGGAATTGAAAGAACGGCTTCAGGAACTCCTAGATAAGGGGTTCATTCGGCCTAGTGTGTCACCTTGGGGTGCATCGGTGTTGTTTGTTAAGAAGAACTATGGTTATATGCGCATGTGTATTGATTATCGGCAACTGAACAAGGTTACAGTAAAGAACCGGTATTCTTTGCCTCGTATTGATGAGCTGTTTGACCAGCTTCAGGGAGCCAGGGTGTTCTATAAGATTGACTTGAGATCCGGGTATCATCAGTTGAAGATTCGGGACTCGGACATATCGAAGACTCCTTTCAGAACCAGATATGGTCATTATGAGTTTCTTGTTATGTCATTTGGGATGACCAATGCCCCAGCAGCCTTTATGCACTTGATACACAGTGTGTTCCGGCCTTATCTTGATTCCTTCTTCATCGTGTTTATTGATGATATCTTGGTATATTCCCGGTCTCGGGAGGATCATGAGTAGCATTTGAGAGTTGTGCTTCAGACTCTGAGGGAGTTGTATGAAAAGTTCTTGAAGTGTGAATTCTGGCTTGGTTCAGTTGCCTTTTTGGGCCATGTGGTGTCTTGTGATGGGATCAAGGTAGATCCGAAGAAGGTAGAGGTGGTGCAGAGTTGGCCTAGACCATCGTCAGCTACCGAGATTTACAGCTTCCTTGGTTTGGCAGGGTACTATCGTCGTTTCGTAGAGGGATTTTCATCTATTGCAGCACATATGACCAGACTGACCCAGAAGGGTGCTCAGTTCAGGTGGACTGAGGAGTTTGAGGAGAGCTTTCAGAAGCTCAAGTTAGCTTTGACTACAGCTCCGGTGTTGGTTTTGCCTACTGGTTCAGGTTCTTATACAGTTTACTGTGATGCCTCTAGAGTTGGCTTGGAAGCGGTATTGATGCAGGACAGTAGGGTGATCTACGCGTCTAGATAGTTGAAGGTGCATGAGAAGAATTACCCAGTGCACGATCATGAGTTAGCTGCCATTGTTCATGCTTTGAAGATCTGTGCAATTATTTGTAAGGAGTGCATTGTGAGATCTTCACTGATCACCGTAGTTTGCAGTATCTGCTGAAGCAGAAGGACTTGAATTTGCGTTAGAGGAGATGGTCGGAGCTTCTCAAGGATTATGAACTCACTATTCTATATCATCCGGGGATGGCCAATGTAGTGGCTGATGCCCCGAGTAGCAGAGTAGAGAGTTTGGGGAGTCTAGCCTACCTTCCAGCAGCAGAGCGACCTTTAGCACTTGATGTTCAGGCCTTAGCGGGTCAGTTGGTGAGATTGGATTTGTCAGATCCCCCACGAGTATTGGCTTGTGTAGCCTCCAGGTCTTCTCTTTATGATCTGATTAGAGCACGCCAGTATGACGACCGACACTTGCTAGTCCTTCAGGACAGGATCCGTCGAGGTAATGTCAGGGATGTGACTATTGGGGATGACAGAGTCATGAGGATTCAGGGCCGTATTTGTGTACCCAATGTGAATGGGCTACGAGAGTTGATTTTAGAAGAGGCTCATAGCTCACGGTATTCCATCCATCTAGGTGCCGCGAAGATGTACCAGGATTTGAGACAGCATTATTGGTAGAGGTAGACGAAGAAGGATATTGTTGAGTTTTTATCTTGGTGTCTTAACTTCCAGCAGGTCAAGTATGAGCACCAGAGGCAGGTGGATTGCTTCAGAGGTTAGATATTCTGGAGTGGAAGCGGGAGCGGATCACCATGGACTTTGTAGTTGGGCTCCCACGGACTTCGAAAAGATTTTATGCTATATAGGTCATTATGGATCTGCTTACCAAGTCCGCGCACTTCATTCCTGTTGGTACTACTTATTCTTCGGAGTGGTTAGCGGAGATTTATATTAGGGAGATTGTCCGGTTGCACGGGGTCCTAGTTTCTATCATTTCCGACAGAGATACTCAGTTCACCTCTCAGTTTTGGAGAGCCGTACAGAGAGAGTTGGGTACTCAGGTCAAGTTGCGCACAGCGTTTCATCCTCAGACCGTCGGGCAGTCAGAGCGTACTATTCAAATTTTGGAAGGTATGTTGCGTGCCTGTGTCATTGTTTTTGGGTGTTCATGGGACCAGTTTCTGCCACTCGCGGAGTTTGCTTATAATAATAATTACCAGTTCATTATTCAGATGGCTCCGTATGAGGCGTTATATGGTAGGAGGTGTAGATCTATGGTGGGTTGGTTTGAGTCGGGTGAGGCTAGGTTATTGGGCACAGACTTGGTTCAGGATGTGTTGGATAAGGATAAGTTGATTCAGGAGCGACTTCTCACGGCGCAGTCTAGGCAGAAGAGTTATGCGGACCGGAAGGTGAGGGATGTGTCTTTCATGGAGGGAGAGAAGGTACTGCTGAAGGTGTCACCCATGAAGGGTGTTATGAGGTACGGGAGGAGGGGAAATTTGAGTCCCCGGTTCATTGGAACTTTTGAGGTGCTTCAGAAGATTGGAGAGGTGGCTTATAGACTTGCCTTGCCACCCAGCTTATCGAGTGTCCATCCGGTGTTCCATGTTTCGATGCTTCAGACGTATATTGGTGACTCATCTCATGTTTTAGACTTCAGCACAGTGCAGCTTGAGGGTGATATGTCATATGAGGTAGATCCAGTGGATTTTGGGTCATCAGGTCAGGAAGTTGAGGTCTAAGGATATAGTTTCGGTGAAGGTGCAGTGGAGAGGGCAGCCAGTGGAGGAGGCCACCTGGGAGACCAAGCGGGAGATGCGAAGCAGATATCCTCACTTGTTTGAGACTCCAGGTATGTTTCTTTCCCTGTTCGAGGACGAACGTTTGTTTAAGAGGGCGAGAATGTAACGACTCGACCGGTCGTTCCGTAGAATTTGCATAGTGATTCATGTTTTTGCCTTGTTATGCATTGTTTAAGTCATTTATGATGTGTTGGAGTCGGGTGGTTCGGGTTCGGAATGGTTGTAGTGAGGATTGAGACATTCAGTCTCTTAAAGTAGCCTTATAGTTGGAAAGGTCAACTGGGAGTTGACTTCTTGGTAAACAACCTCGGATGCGGATTTTATGGATTGGATAGCTTCGTTATGTGATTTGAGACTTAGAATGTGTTTGAAATGTAGTTTTGAGGTCCGGTGTAGAATTAGGTTTGAATTGGCGAAATCTAGTTTTTGGCGATTTCCGGTCGGCAGTGGAAAATAGGCTGTTAGGGTCGGAATGGAATTCTGGAGGTTGGAGCAGGTTCGTAATGTCATTTTGGATATGTGTGCAAATTTTCAGGTCAATCGGATGTGTTTTGGTTGGTTTCGGCAGCCTTGGTGAAATTTAGAAATTTCAAAGTTCATAGGCTTGAATTTGTTGTGATTCTTGGTGTTTTTGTGTTGTTTTGGTGTTTTGAGGGCTCGACTAAGTTTGAATAAGGTTATGGGACTTGTTGGTATTTTTGGTTGGGGTCCCGAGGGGCTCGAGATGATTACGGATCGGAGGATTTCGAGTTGGAAAATAGCAGCTGATGTTGTTGGTACTAGTATGACCGCACCTGCGGATAGGGCACCGCAGGTGCGGGCCCGCATAAGTGGACAAGGCTCCGCAGATGCGGAAATTGGCTGGATCAGGGAAGGTCGCAGATGCGGACGTGGGGCCGCACCTGCAGTGTCGCAGGTGCGGAAAATCGACTTTAAGTGTTTTCTCGCAGGTGCGCACCTGGGATCGTAGGTGCGGGTCCGCAGGTGCGAGATTTAGGCCGTAGGTGCGGAAATCCCTGGGCAGACCATATAAAAGGGGTCCTTAGCGAATTTTGGTCTTTTTTTCACCATTTTCATACGGGTTTGAAGCTTTTGAAGGGTTTTTGATGAGGGAAATCGATAGTTCTTCATTGAGGTAAGGATTTTGGACTTAAAACTCGTTTATATGTGATTAAAGGTCTAATTAGTGGTGAAAATTGGGGAAAGCAGTGCTAAAAATGGGTAATTAGGGCTTGTGACTAAGAAACCTTAAAATGGGAATTTGAGGGGTCATTTGGACTCCGATTTCAGTGTTCTTGGTATGTATAGACTCGTGGGAGGATGAGGATTCTTGTGGTGTAAATTTTATCGAGTTCTGAAACATGGGCTCGGGGGTCGGGTTTGACCAATTTCGGGATTTTTGGGTAATTCTGATAATTTTTGAATGGGTTCCATTCCTTGGCATATAATAATAATATAAATCTGATTTTTGGTAGATTTGGAGCACTCGGAGGCCGAATCTAGAGGTAAAGGCACTGCGGACTAGTATTTTTAGCCGTTTTTTTTGTAAGTAACGATTGTAACTCTAGACCTGAGGGTATGAAACCCCGGTATTTCACATTGTTTTGATAAATGAGGTTACGCACATGCTAGGTGACAAGCGTGTGGGCGTGCACCAATAGGGATCGTGACTTAATCCGTCCCGTAGCGACTAGTAAGCCGTATAATTGATTTGAAATCATGAAATAACCTGTATTTTAGAGACTTATAATTATCTATGGGCTGTAAGCCACATTTGGGGCCTTGTGCCGATCTGTTTAGACCCTCAGGGGTATTTTTACACTATTCTCACACTATGTTAGTAAATAATTTGTGAACTCAGTCAGGCTTACTACTTGTCACTATTTTCACTGTTATTACACTGTTAGAGTACTGTGAGGTATTTTGGGCTGAGCCCCGTGATGTTGAGATGAGTTGCCCGAGTGGCTTGAGAGGATGACTGAGTGAGGACGAGAGCCGAGATTTGTGAGGATAGTTATGGATCGGGCTACACGTCGCAACAAATATTATATGGATCGGGTTGCAGGCCGCAGCATATGTATATTGGATCGGGCTACACGCCGTAACAACATAGGTCTTGGGATGTAGGAGCCCCTCCGGAGTCTGTACACCCCCAGTGAGCACAGTAGACTATATATATAGTGGATCAGGCCGCACGCCGCAGCATATGTGATATGGATCGGGCTGCACGCCGCAGCATAATTTAGGTGGATCGGGCTACACGCCGCAGCGTATTTTAGGTGGATCGGGCTGCATGTCGCAACAGTTGTGTCGATACCTTGTACCTGTCAAGTGAGAGTTCTTAGTGTGAGCATGGAATACCGATAGTATAATTCACGAGTGACTGAGAGACCTTGTTATGAGTGATATTGTGCCTGAGAGGCTGTTACATTATGAAAGTTATTGTTTTTCTCACTCTTCTTTATACTGAGCTTTTCTAATAAAAGTTTAATTACTGTTTTTATGAAATTCTGATTTATAAAAGCTCGTCACTACACTCATGTTTTTAGTTACTTTGCTTACTTACTGAGTTGGCGTACTCACGTTACTTCCTGCACCTCTACGTGCAGATCCAGGTACCGGGCCATCTCGCTAGTTGATTTCTGACGTGCTTGGAGTTTGTTCGAGGATCGAGGTAGCTGCTCAGTGTCCCCAACTCATCTCCTTTCCTTTCCTAGCTGATAGATGTTTCACACTTTGGATTTATGTTAGTAGCAAAGTCATTGTCTTATACATTGTATTTACCTTCTTAGATTCACATGACAGTTGACTCTAGAGGCCTGTGTCGGTATTAGATTTTGATCATTTGGATTATTACCTTCTTCTTGAACTTGTCCTAAAAAGGAAATCTTTATCAGAATATGAGGATATATTTTCTTGTTGATTCCACTGTGTTAGAGGGCTAGCCTAGTTTCACGATAGGCTCCATCACGGTACTTGTTGTTTTGGGGTCGTGACACCTTATTAGCCCTCTCCTATGATTGGTTAAACGATTATGGTATTACATAATCACTTGCCTAACATGGCAAACAGATCTCTCCTGCTTTGAACCAAATCTGGTTTGAACCTTCACTTTTTTCCGTCTATGTTCATTATCGTCCCTTTATGGTATGAATCCCTGAGATTTTTGTTCGATTCTTCACTTACCCTAAAGATAGGACTCAGATATTTTTAGATCTGTTATAGTTTTGTATTTTTGTTAAATATTTTCCTTTAATGTTTCCGTGCATCTCTATTATTATTTTTCTGACTAATTTTTTACCCTAAAAACTAGGGATTTGATTCTTAAAAATCGAACCAAATCTTGTTCAATCTTTAATGATGTTGTTTATCCGTCTCTATGCATCTTTATTATAGTTCTTCTTTTGATACTCTTGACTAATTTTAATTACCCAAAAATCAGGATTTTCGATTTTAACATATTTTTCGCCAAACATGTTTCAACACTTAATGTTTCAATCTCTGTGTATTTCCATTATTTTTTCTGACTGATTTCACTTATCCTAAAATTTCGGTTCATACCTTAATTATTTCCGTCTATATGTCTTTGTATTTTCGCCTAATTTCTAAGGTTTTCGACCATTTGATTATTTTTCTTTTAATGTTTCTATCTATCTGTCTTTAACCATGGTTGTTAATTACCGACTAATTTTACTTACCCCAAAATTAGGGTTTTGAAGTCAGTCTTTCCTTTTTGTATAGTACTGGTATTTCCTTATTTTTTATTTGATTTACCTGTTCTTGCCTTATTTGGTCTGGTATTTAGTTGTTAATTATTCTATTTTTCTTAACCTAGGTAATGCTGGCCTGATTTTATGCTATTGATTGAAACCGACTTTAAACTAATTCTGTTAATTAATTCCAATCCGTATTTGTCTATGATTGACTTATTACCTTATTTGTCTGCTTCATTGAGTACTATTTAAACCCCTTCTCCCTCTCCCCTTAGACAGACTCGAACTCTCCTTTTTTTTACTCACTAAAAACTTAAGCTCTCTTTGTTCTCTCTTGTTCTGATTTCTGTACTAAGTGATTATTCTTTGGATGGCTGAAAGCCAAGGCAAAATTATTCTGGAACTTAACTGCTATTGTATATTTACTTGCTCTCTTCTCAACTAGTATGCCCTAACCTTTTCAGTTTCATTCTCTATGCTTTGTTTGACTAGCCTATTTCAGTTCCTAGCATGATTCTATCCTTTATATGACTATATGATTTCATTTGGTAATATTGTTAACTTAAGACTAAGTTATTTCAAATAGCATGAATACTCTCATAAGTTAATGTAAGTTTTAGTTTGTTTCATTAACCTGTTCTGAACTTTATAAGGTACTATAAGCATGTAATCAAATATGTTTGTTTCCTAACTCATCTGCTTTGTCTGTCTATTTCATGTACCTGGCTAACTTAGTTGTTCTGCCTAATGGTTTCTGTGATTAAACAATGATTGTCATAAGTCCAATATATTTACTTAGCTTGATCAGATTTCAATCTGTTTGAACTATGTGCTAAGCATTAAGTTTGTTTGTTTTCTTGATGCAGTTTTTGCATGCAACTCTATGTTCTGAACTTTCTTTCTTCTGAAATTGAACTGTTTATTTTAAAACCCTTACCCTTTATGCACTGATTTTCAAAATCCTACTCTTAGTCATTTAGGTTCTCACCACCCCCAGTGTGAGCACTGCCTAGGGTCCTTGAGACTCCTTTGAACTCTGACACATTGGGGCTGTTCTTCCAACCTTTTATGAGTTATCTTTCTGAATGTGGTTCTGGTGTGAGCATTGCCTGGGGTCCCTGAGTCCCTTGGGAACTTTGACACACTAGAAGCCTGATTTTAATGTACCATGGATGGATCACTATTATGCTCCCAAGTTGTTATGTTTGCAGGTTTGGTTTCCGAGTTTAGATTGGGCCTATGAAGGCTCCCTATAGTATAATTATTACTATTATGTAATTCATTTGATATTCTGGGCTGTAATAATCTCTTTAATAACCGATTTGGGGTTAATTAGTAAAAGTTGGGGGGTCTTCTTATTTTCTTTACCAAACTGGGTAGAAATCCTGCTAATAGGATTTAATTGTTTTGATTGAATTACGTGAGTACTAGCCTGTGTTTAGAGATCCTGTCTATAGGATTTTCCTGATTTACTTTGATTCTGTGTTTTCACATTTGCATACTGGAGATCCTGCTTATAGGACTTTTCGTTTAATTCTGCATTAGAAATCCTGTTCATAGGATCTACACATATTTTTAACAAAGCGTGCATTAGTGACCATGTCTATAGGATCCTGTTTGTTTGAATTAATAATCTTTTCCTGACAATCTGCTTAATTTCTGCCCACATGCAGTTAATAGATACCATGCCTATAGGAATAAAAAATCAGTTTCAAGCCTATAAATCATGCCTATAGGATTCTGTTAATCAATTCTGAATTCAACCAATTCTAGCCATCACTTAGGCAATCTGTAGGACTCATTAATGATTCTAAGCTTACAATTGTGACATATTACCTGCTTGGAATGCCCAGATTCACGCTGAATAAAATCGGTAGGCAACAAATAGGTCACAATACTCGCCTTAATAAAACTGTCTCTATATTATGTTTTTGCTCATATAGATATCCTGCCTATAAGATCCTAAAATTAACGAAGTTTGCTGATTCAATTGCGTGCTTTTGTTGTTTACGTGTGGAGGTCAATGTGAGCCGTTATTTGTTTATTTGAAAGTCCTATTTGTATTTTGTTTGTCACCTAGATTTTTCATTTTTAAGTAACATAGATTGGTCTAGAACCATCCTAAATAGAGGTCCTAACACCTCCAGGGCCATAGGTAAGGGACGGGTAGTGCACGCATAAGGAACGAGCTAGAAGCTATTAGAAGGCTTAGGTAACAACTGAAAGATAGTAATTGGGTAGTAAGGAGATGATAGCCCGTGTGCTAATGCTATGAATAACACCCCAACTTGGGGAAGTTACAAAGTATTGCATGGAATGATCCTATAGGCTAAAAAACCTAGAACCCCCTTTAATCCTGTTTAAAGTAACTTGTATTGTCCAAATTATTTTCTTCTCCTTTTAGACTAATTCACTTAATTTAAGTTTGTCCGGGACCCGCCGTTGTGGACCTTGAGAGGTGCCTAACATCTTCCCCTCGAGGTAATTTAAGCCCTTACCCAATCTTTGGAGATGCAAACTAGTTTATAAGTTAATTTCTCTAGGTGTCCTAACGCACCTTAATCCGTTAGGTGGCGAATCTTCCAATACCTTACCCAATCCCCAAAAGAAGGAGTTGTCTCAGAAATGTTTAAACCCGATTTTGCGACAAAAAGGGGGGGAGGGCGACAGCATGCCGACTCTGCTGGCGATACTTCTAGGCTCTTACCATAACAAACCTGATTTTGTGAATTAGTCTTTAAATATGTCTTTATTATTCCGTTAATACTTGCATGCCCCTTCCCTTTCCCACTTTATGTGAATTTATTTGCCTACCTTTATGATTTCTCTTCCTTGTTTTATTACTTTACTATGGAAACTGACTTGTCTCCTTGTTTTCTTTCTTAAACGCCTTTACAATTATTAAATACCGCATTTATCATTTTTTTTCATCGTGCAAATACGTGACAACGTGCTATTTTGCTGTCGCATAAATCGTGCTCAACATCATATTCCACTCGTACGTAATTAATACCATAGCAACGCTTGATGAGTGTTTGAGCTCTTATTATATCACCATATTTGAATTTGGAAAGGCTTATTTGCAGTAAAACTAGTCGATCAGCGGTGCGGTCGACGGTTCCGTGTCTTTCCCCCTCAAGTCGTCCGCTTAAGGGTACCAGTCTAGACTTCTATCGAAACCGTACTCTGATTATAACTGTACATGCATCATGGTCAAACCTAGCCTGGGTTAATATGTTGTCCACATAATAACCCTTTAAGAAAAGCCTTGTCCAAAGTCTACCAGGGTTTTCATAATCCCAACGGACACAACCACGATCTGTGCATTAATTTGGAGAAATAAGTGCTAATATGCTAATCATTAATTTATTAATAGTCGAAACTGGAGGGGGAAATGGTCTAACTCTATTTGTTTTGCAGAAAATAAGGCACGAAGTCCCCCAAGTTCGGCATGGTCCATGACATACCACCATTGTTGCTAGATTGGTGGGAAGACCTTCCGTCAAGTGATAAAAACCATGTGAAAAGAGTCCTTGGAAACCTACCTTCCTTATTATATATCCACCCAAACAACATGTTGATCGAAGTTGTTACCATGTTCTGGGACGGAGAAAGGGCCGTATTCTGTTTTGGCAACATAGAAATGACCCCTATTTTGGAGGAAATAGGGGGATTCGCTGGACTACCTTGGGACAGTCCCGGTTTATTGGTGCCAGAAAATCGCACTCCCAGAGGGTTTCTGAAAATGATGGGTTTGAAAAAGAATGATGACTTGGTGTGTCTAAAGAAGTAATATGTACCCTTTGACTTCCTTTATGAACGATACGATCACAGAAAATCCTACTGTATCTTCCATGACGAGTACTCCATCACTTCCTTGGGTTGGATTCATCGCAGGGTTTTCGTGTTTATTGTCTTCTTCTTGGGTATGCTAGTGTTTCCAAGCAAAAAGGACAGAGTTCACACCAGACTGGCCATGGTAACCACAGCTTTAATGGGGGGAATCGAGGGACAAACATTTATTATTGTCTCTATGATTATAGTAGAAATATATCGTGCCTTGGATCGCTAGGGGGTTCAAACACTTCGAGGGTTGTAATCTGCTACTACAAATTTGGTTGCTAGAACATTTCCAGATAGGCCAATACCGCCAAGTGTTTCTGAAAAGGACGTGGAACGATCACATAGCCTTTGATCACCCCAAGAGAATGACCTTTATCCATATAGGTTTGCTCAACCGGAGAATGCTACAGAATGGGTGCAATTTTTCGACAACTTGACTGAGGACCAGGTTCATTGGATGTTCGAGTGGTTCCCCACCAATGAGTTCATCATCCGATCTAGGGAGGCTCCACACTTGGTGTTGATCGGGTTAAGAGGTATACACCCATATGTTCCTATCACGGTCATGAGACAAGCTGGTAGAAAACAGATTACACCACGAGTCTCCAACATGAGTCACTACAGAGCAGATTTCCAAGATGATGACATCCCATATAAATGTGAATCTCAACATATGTGTCACTTGAAGATTATTATGGAAAGGGACACCATCGAGCCGGATTGATATCACGTAGGGCATGTGTATTTTTACCCATCATGGTTGGAGGACTGCATAGTAGGAATAGCCGAGCCAGGGGTCGGTCGAGGGAACAGAGTCGTAGATGAGGCTGCGGAAGCACAAGTGAAGTATAATAGCCTGCGCAAAAGAGTTTGCGAGTCCGAGGCTGAGCATCTGGAACAACACAAGACTGATATGGAATTAATCAACGGATGGAGGAAAATGGCTACCAGATCGAATGAAAGGCTAGAATATCTGGAGCAGGGTCTGATGGAGCTGGAAGGGAAGATGAGGAAAAGAGTCATAGACTGCTAGAATTCTGAAGGTATCGAGGGAGGACATCTCGACAGGGCATACCTGCTGCTAGACATGCGCGACCTAGGGAACCTGACCGATGGAGCCAAGAGAACTAGGCCTGGAGAAGGTCCTTCTGGGACCAAGTAGATTAGGCTTATTTGTTTTGTTTTTCAAATGTAATAAGACCAAATGCCATTAGTGACTTACCTTATTGTCGTTTTAGATTCGTCTTATTTATTGCGTAAATGAAATGAGGCAATTATTGGCATTAAAATTCTCCAAATCTACTTGCCTCTAGGCCTACCTCGCACACAACGAGGCTCCCAAATTAGGACGTGAATTTACATTCATGCAATATGTGTTTAAATACTACAAACATTTTTCAGAACTCTCACTAACTTGGTTACATTTTGTTTTTCTTTCTTTTTGATTATTCCCATCCCCTAAGGTTGGTTCACGCATACTGGCATCATACACATATCACATCAGATCCAGATTCCCTTCACCTCCTCCTTCTCCAAGTGCATCAAAAGGCAAAGGGAAAGATAAGATGGATAATATGAGTGGCGACAACACCACACATGCTGAGAATGCGGAAACTTTTGATGGTCGGAGTACTCCGGCACCAAATGACTTGGTTTTGTGGCTTACTTGAACTACAGGGTGAGCTTAAGCAGGTCCGTAATTTGGCAAACCTCTCCCTCACACTAAATGTACCGGATATCAACCATCCAAATACCCAAAAACCTGGCACCTCCTCAGAATACACACAACCAATGCCCACAGAATCCTCCCGCACCCAACCAATATACAAACCCTCCTCAAAATCCTTTACCCATACCTATACCGCCTCAACATCAGCATCTCCGGACTCAATATCCGCAAACCACTTACCACACTCCTCAGAATACTCCACAGCCTATCCCCGATCCCCAAAATTCAACCAATGATCACCACTATACTCAAACTCCTGGCCTTTACCAAAACAACCCCATATACGTGGAAACCTTACCCGACTCTACTAAACCAATCTCATATAAACCAGAATCTACCGAGAAGGACCTGCTCTAAGAACATGGCAGAGGAGCTCAAGAAACTCACAAGCCGAGTTCAGGGTGTTGAAGAAGGCAAAGGAATCGAAGGTCTGAATTACGAGGATTTTTGCATTCAGCCAGATGTGGAACTGCCGGAGGGTTACAAACCTCCCAAGTTCGAAATTTTTGATAGAACGGGTGAACCAAAGGTTCATTTAAGAACTTACTGTGACAAGCTCGTAGGGGTTGGAAAGGACGAAAAGATTCGCATGAAGCTATTCATGAGAAGCCTCACTGGAGACGACCTATCTTGGTAAATAAGTCAAAATCCCAAGAAATGGGCTACTTGGGTAAATATGGCATCGGATTTCATGGATAGATGCAGATTCAACACGAAAAATGCACCAGACGTCTTCTATATCCAGAATCTCAAGAAGAAGCCCACTGAGACTTTTCATGAGTACGTTGCTCGGTGGAGGTCAGAAGAAGAAAAGGTCAGGCCGGCATTAGATGAAGATCAAATGAACAAGTTCTTTTTCAGGTCTCAGGATCCACAATATCACGAAAGGTTAATGGTAATAGAGAATCACAAGTTCTTCGATATCATCAAGCTCGGTGAAAGGATTGAGGAAGGTATCAAAAGTGGAATGGTGAAAAATTTTGAGACATTGCAGGCCATGAATAAAGCACTACAATCAGGTGGAATATCAAAGAAGAAAGAAGTGGGAACAATAATGGTTGCCCAAGGTCCAACATCTCCACTTATGTACCAAACACCTCCACCCACATACCAACCTTCACCTCCTAGATATCCTCAACCCGCTACCGCCTACCACACATATAATACCCAACCAACCTATTATCATTCACTTCCAGCTCGTCCAAATTACCCAAAACCCAGGCCCAGTTTGATCGCAAACCACCCAGACAATACACCCATATTGCTGAACCCATCGACCAATTTTATGAAAGATTAAAAGCTGCTGGATATGTCACCCCTATTCCCGTCGTGGCTATGGAAAACTCGTCACCGTGGGTCAACCCAAACAAGACGTGTGCGTACCATTCCGGTATGAAGGGACATACTATTGATGAATGTCGCACCCTAAAAGATAAGATCCAAACACTGATTGATACCAAGGTCATACAGGAGAAAGAAACCACACCCAATGTCCGCAACAACCCCCTCCCAGATCATAAGGGTGAAGGAGTCAATGTTATAGAAACTGATGAAGAATAGGATCTCGAGGGATCAATTGGACTTATTCGGGAAGGTGAGGATCCTAAGAAGCCGGTAGTCACGCTCAATCCAATTGTAGTACAAGTACAGCCGCCAATCAAAGTTGAGGTAGCCACACTAGCTCCCTTTGAAGTAGAAGTGACACCACCTGCAGCTACACCTGCTCCGTTTGAGATAGAAGTATCCACACCTTTCACTATGACAGTGACATCCACACCACCCTTCAACTCCAATGTTGTACCTTGGGATTATGTTGCCGAAGCTAGGAGTAAAGAGAAAGCAAAGACGGAAGAGTCCGGCGTTGCACAAGGAATGACCATAACAGGAAGAATTTACACGCCTGATCATTTGGGAGAGACCAGTAAGAAAGCTTCTAACAAACAACCTGTCATTGAAACTGGTCCGTACGACCTTTGGAGGAAATTACAAGCAAGGGAGTATTCTGTTGTTGATCACCTGAATAAGACTCCCGCCCAGATATCCATCTTGTCGTTGCTGCAAAATTCCGAAGCACACAGGGATGCTCTAATGAAGGTACTGAATGAAACATATGTGCCCAACGACGTTACTAGTGGAGAAATGGCCAATATGGTGGGACAAGTGTTGGAAAGCCATAAGATCACCTTCCATTGCCACCTGAAGGATTAAGACACAATAGGGCATTGCACATCACAGTGCAATGTGAAGATAAGTTCATTGCCAGAGTTCTGATAGACGGAGGTCCAGCCTCAACATCTGTCACTTGATATCTCTGAAGAGGTTAGGCAAGGGCCTACATGAAATACGAGCATGATCTATGAATGTGAAATCATTTGATGGGTCGCAAAGAGCCACGATCGGAGAAACCAACCTATGCTTGCAAATGGGTCCTACCTGGTTCGATGTTGAATTCCAGGTACTAGACATATTCGCCTCCTACAATCTGCTTCTAGGACGGCCTTGGATGCATGCCGATGGATCTATCGCATCTACTTTCACCAAGCGGTAAAATTTAAATGGAACCATCAAGAAGTGATCATCCATGGAGATGGGAGCAACCCCATTTACACCAGTCAAATTGTTCTAGTGGTAGAAAACAGAAGGAAATTAGGTGGAGAAACCTACCATCGCATCGAATGTGTTAACGTGATTGAGAAGGATAAATGGTAGAGTAGAAAAATAGAGAGCATACTGGCATGGGAAGGGTATGAACCGGGTAAGGGGCTTGGTAAAAAGCTTCAAGGTATCTCCAAACCAGTACAGCTGAAGCGCCATGGCACAACCTTCGGGCTAGGATATCAGTATACCTGGCAAGAATATCGGAATTGGTTGCCACCATGGCGTGGTCCATACTATCCTCTTTAACAACCCGTGCCGTACCTAAATCAGACCTTCTAGCAGGTTGATACAATATGGGGATCAGAGGAAGAAGAAGCCTTGGCAGCATTGAGGAATTTGTTCTTGGAAGACGATGATATGGATTGTTGTGTAATAGATGAGGATGAGGAGGAAGAAGGACTCACTATCCAAATAGTGGAGAAGGGAGCATCTCTAAAGAATTGGTCCGCTAAACCATCAAGGGCCCGACGAGTCCCGGGATAGCAAGGCTGATAGTATTGTTTACCTTTGAAAATGATTTCCTCTTTGGCATTTTGTTTTAAATAATATTTTCAGTGTTCCGTTTCGAAAAACATTATTTGAAATCATTTTGTTTAACATTCTAAATGACTTGATGTTTTATTGTTACTATTTTTTCTTTCATATCTTTATCGCTACAGCATTACTATTTCTTACCTTGATGAACCAACGACTGTGACATGTAATGATACAATGCAACAAAAGGACAGTGACTCGGAAGAAATAGAAGATGAGGACGTAATACCTGAGGAAATTTTCAGAGAAGTGGAGAACTTTGAGAACAAGTCCAACATGGTTGAGACCGAGATAGTCAACTTGGGAGATTCCGAAACTGTCAAGGAAACCCGCATAAGCATCCATTTGTCACCGTCAGAGAAAGAATAATATACTCAGTTCCTGAAAGAATATGAAGATATATTTTCATGGTTATACGACGATATGACAGGGTTGAGCACATCCATAGTGTCTCACAAGTTACCTACAAAACCAATGTGTCCGCTAGTGAAGTAGAAATTCAAGAAATTCAAGCCAGACATGAGACTGAAAATCAAGGAAGAAGTTACTAAGATAGTTCACGCTGGGGCAGCTGGTACTGAAACGGATCTTTCCACATCAAGATGAGGCCAAAGGGAAATTCTCTCCCAACTGGCAAGGTCCTTACGTGGTTCACCGAGTATTGACAGAAAGAGCGCTCATACTCGCAGAGATGGACGGAGAAATCTGGCCAAAGCCTATCAATTCAGATGCAGTCAAAAGATACTATGTGTAAAGCATTTATGCTTCTTCATATGATGTAAATTGAACTACGCTCGACCTGATTCCTGTTTAAGAGGGGATACGTAGGCAAGCCTGTGGGTTCGGTCATAATTCAATAAAATTTTCATTTTCCCCATAATCAGAAACTGGGCAAAATTTTGAGGAGGACCCTCAAAATTCTGAAGCAAGTTCAGCCAACCGCAGCATATGGAGTAGTCAGAAAGGTCATCTAGTTAACTGGGGCAGAATTTGGAGGAGGACTCTCAAAATTCTACGGCAGCGGAAGTCGCAGTGTCTCTAATAATGTCACAGTTACTGGTTCATCCAACTAACTTCTAAACTGCATACTACTATGTATTTGAAAATTATACACGCATGCTTTTGAAAAAGAAACTTTGCTTTAGCCAAACGCTACCCTAATAGCTTGAACAGGATCTTCAGACAGAGTGGAGCAAATCGAAAAAGCAAAGGCACGAACCGACCTCCCCCCGCAAAAACTCACAAATTTTCTTTGGATGCAAGACTATATCATCATGATAAACACCATCGCAACGACACAATCTCTATGCATGAAACACATTGTCAGCTAAGAATACTTCACCCTTACTCCTCTCTTTGCATGATACTAAGATCTGTCTCAATCCTTGCATGAGGCTAAGCCCTTCCTCCCTATTTGCATAAGGCTAAGCTCTGCCTTCTCTCCGCATGAGACTAAGATCTGTCTCAATCCTTGCATGAGGATAAGCCCTGCCTCCCTATTTGCATAAGGCTAAGCACTGCCTTCTCTTTGCATGAGACTAAGCTCTGTCTTAATCCTTGCATGAGGCTAAGCCCTGCCTCCCTATTTTCATAGGGCTAAGCACTGCTTTCTCTCCGCATGAGACTAAGCTCTGTCTCAATCCTTGCATGAGGCTAAGCCATGTCTCCCTATTTGCACAAGGATAAGCACCGCCTTCTCTCTGCATGGGACTAAGCACTGTCCCGAATCTTGCATGAGACTAAGCCCTGTCTCAAATCACCTGCTGAGGCTAAGCTATGCCTTCTCTTCGCATGGGACTAAGCACTGTCCCGAATCTTGCATGAGACTAAGCCCTGTCTCAAATCACCTGCTGAGGCTAAGCTATGCCTTCTCTTCGCATGGGACTAAGCACTGTCCCGAATCTCTCACGAGAATAAGAACGGTCTCTCTTGCATTGTTCTCTTCTCTCGGGATAAGCTATGCCCTCAATTTCACACAAGACTAAGCGTTGTCTTGTTTCTTCTAGCATCATGCCTCTGCACCTCATGGGCTGAAATATAGCCAACTTGTTCGAAGGCGTCATAATCTGAAGGTACCATCCTCATAGCCGGAAGACATCATGCCATGGCCTGAGGATCTCTCAAACTTGCACTTTATTATTCAAAGGCGTCATGGTTCGGAGGCACCATTGTCATGGCCCGAGAACATCACTTCATGGCCTGCAAATTCCTCACCACACAATTCATGGCCCGGGACGTCATGGTCTAAGGACGTCATCCTCAACCGTCCAAAGACAGTTTTCATCATCTGAAAGGAATTTGCATCATGTCTAAATTTACGGAAATTTATACGTATATGCTTGCAGTATATATTTTGATTTGTAGGTGACCCAGTGAGTAACTGTTATCCCAACAGGAGCAATCCCACTCCAGTTCCTTCAAATTATTTCAAACCTGACTGCTCACTCTAACCGTTTCACCTATTCGAAACCTTGTGTTCGTCCTTGTGACAACCTCATCGGTTCATTCCACCGGTGGATCCAGAACTACACACGGCTTGATTCCTGTAAAACAGGGATATGTAGGCATCTCGAAAACCAGATTGCGGCCTATGTCTCGCAAATCACTCTATTCGGTCAAAATTGGCCATCATATCTTTACCCGACAACTCTTTCATCCTTCCCGGATAAAGAGGGGTAGTTGTTGATACCCAATTTTTTCCATATATATTCCAAAAATACATATATACTTTCAAAATAGTGCATGAGCATCAACTAGTATTTTTCCATAATTTTCTGTAATTTTAAATGTTTTTTAATTAATTTATTCCATCATTTTATTATCTAAATAATTACTAATTGCATCACAAATGATTTTATAATAATTTTATCACATAATTTTTATCGTTTACATTTATATTAAGCTTTAATCATTTTATGCATAATTATATTTACATCTTTAGGTTATAATTGCAATAACTTTGCAAAAATAGCCCATGCATGCATAATTACTTTATTTACACGAAAAATGAATTTTTTATATTTTTATAATATTAAGAAATTATTTTAAATCTTTTTTCATATACAAATAGCATTTTTATCATTTATTAATCATTTTTATAAATTATTTTACTGATTTAATTGGGTATTTAAAACCTAGCCTCTTTTCCTTTTCAATTTCGGACCTAACCCAAGCCCAATACACCAGCCCAGTACCCAAATACCCATACACGTCCAACCCAGACCCATACCCATCAAAATTAACCGGCCCAGCCTAAGATCTAATCCCAATCGTTGATCTCTCGAGATCAACGGTTCCCAGTACCCCTAACCCTTTTAATTATACTTACACCCCCTAACCCTAATTCATTTCCCCCTCTCCTCTCATCTCCTCTCAACCTCTCACATTCTGAAACCCTAGCGCCGTAACCCCCATTTCCCCTTCGATTTCAACTCAGAGATGGAATCCATTAACGATTCCCTTACCTTATTAGCCCTCTCCTATTATTGGTTAACAAATTATGGTATTACATAATCACTTGCCAAACATGGCAAACAGGTCTCTCTTTCTTTGAACCAAATCTGGTTCGAACCTTCAATTCTTTCCATCTATGTTCATTATCGTCCCTTTTATGGTATGAATCTCTGAGGATTTTGTTCAATTCTTCACTTACCCTAAAGCTAGGGTTCTGATCTTTTCAGACCTGTTATAGTTTTCTATTTTTTGTTAAATATTTCCTTTAATGTCTCCGTGCATCTCTATTATGATTTTTCTAACTAATTTTTTACCCTAAAAATTAGGGTTTTAATTCTTAAAGAATCTAACCAAATTTGGTTCAACCTTTAATGTTGTTGTTTATCCGTCTCTATGCATCTTTATTATAGTTTTTCTTTTGATATTCTTGACTAATTTTAATTACCCTAAAATCAGGGTTTTCGATTTTAACAGATTTTTCGCCAAAACTGTTTCAACCTTTAATGTTTCAATCTATGTGTATTTTCTTTATTAACGATTCCCTTACCTTATTAGCCCTCTCCTATTATTGGTTAACAAATTATGGTATTACATAATCACTTGCCAAACATGGCAAACAGGTCTCTCTTTCTTTGAACCAAATCTGGTTCGAACCTTCACTTCTTTCCATTTATGTTCATTATCGTCCCTTTTATGGTATGAATCTCTGAGGATTTTGTTCAATTCTTCACTTACCCTAAAGCTAGGGTTCTGATCTTTTCAGACCTGTTATAGTTTTCTATTTTTTGTTAAATATTTCCTTTAATGTCTCCGTGCATCTCTATTATGATTTTTCTAACTAATTTTTTACCCTAAAAATTAGGGTTTTAATTCTTAAAGAATCTAACCAAATTTGGTTCAACCTTTAATGTTGTTGTTTATCCGTCTCTATGCATCTTTATTATAGTTTTTCTTTTGATATTCTTGACTAATTTTAATTACCCTAAAATCAGGGTTTTCGATTTTAACAGATTTTTCGCCAAACCTGTTTCAACCTTTAATGTTTCAATCTATGTGTATTTTCTTTATTATTTCTGACTGATTTCACTTACCCTAAAATTTAGGTTCAAACTTTAATTATTTCCGTATATATGTCTTTGTATTTTCGCCTAATTTCTAGGGTTTTCGACTATTTGATTATTTTCCTTTAATGTTTCTGTCTATCTGTCTTTAACCATGGCCGTTAATTGCTGACTAATTTTACTTACCCCAAAATTAGGGTTTTGAAATCAGTCTTTCCTTTTTGTATAGTACTGGTATTTCCTTATTTTTCATTCGATTTACATGTTCTTGCCTTATTTGGTCCGGCATTTGGTTGTTAATTTACTCTACTTTCCTTAACCTAAGTAATGTTGGCCTGATTTTATGCTATTGATTGAAACAGACTTTAAACTAATTATGTTAATTGATTCCAATCCTTATTTGTCTATGATTGACTTATTACCTTATTTGTCTGCCTCATTGAGTACTATTTAAACCCCTTCTCCCTCCCCCCTTAGCCAGACTCGAACTCTCTTTTTTTTACTCATTAAAAACTAAAGCTCTCTTTGTTCTCTCTTGTTCTAATTTCTGTACTAAGTGATTATTGTTTGGACGGCTGAAAGCCAAGACCAAATTATTCTAGAACTTAACTGCTATTGCATATTTACTTGCTCTCTTCTCAACTGGTATGCCCTAATCTTTGAAATTTCATTCTCTATGCTTTGTTTGACTAACCTGTTTCAATTCCTAGCATGATTCTGTCCTTTATATGACTTTATGATTTCATTTGGTAATACTGTTAACTTAAGAATAAGTTATCTCAAATAGCATGAATACTCTCATAAGTTAATGTAAGGTTTAATTTTTTTTATTAACTTGTTCTGAACTTTATAAGGTACTATAAGCATGTAATCAAATATGTTTGATGCCTAGATCATCTGCTTTGTCTGTCTATTTCATGTACCTGGCTAAATTAGTTTTTCTACCTAATGGTTTTTGTGATTAAACAATGATTGTCATAAGTCCAGTATAACTACTTAGCTTGATCAGATTTCAATCTGTTTGAACTATGTGCTAAGCATCAATTCTATTTGTTTTCTTGATGCAGTTTTTGCCTGCAACTCTATGTTCTGAACTTTCTTTCTTCTGAAATTGAACTGTTTATTTTAAAACCTGCCCCCTTACCCTTTATGCACTGATTTTCAAACTTCTACTCTTAGTCATTTAGGTTCTCACCACCCCTAGTGTGAGCACTGCCTAGGGTCCTTGAGACTCCTTTGAACTCTGACACATTGGGGCTGGTCTTCCAACCTTTTATGAGTTATCTTTCTAAATGTGGTTCTGGTGTGAGAATTTCCCGGGGTCACTGAGGCCCTTGGGAACTTTGACACACTGGAAGCCTGATTTTAATGCACCATGGATGGATCACTACTATGCTCCCAAGCTGTTATGTTTGCAGGCCTGGTTTCCGGGTTTAGATTGGGCCTATGAAGGCTCTCTATTGTATAATTGTTATTATTATGTAATTCGTTTGATATTTTGGGCTGTAATAATCTCTTTAATAACCGATTTGGGGTTAATTAGTAAAAGTTGGGGGGTCTTCTTATTTTCTTTACGAAACTGGGTAGAAATCCTGCTAATAGGATTTAATTGTTTTGATTGAATTACGTGAGTACTAGCCTTTGTTTAGAGATCCTGTCTATAGGATTTTCCTGATTTACTTTGATTCTGTGTTTTCACATTTGCATACTGGAGATCCTGCTTATAGGAATTTTCGTTTAATTCTGCATTAGAAATCCTGTTCATAGGATCTACACATATTTTCAACAAAGCGTGCATTAGTGACCATGTCTATAGGATCCTGTTTGTTTGAATTAATAATCTTTTCCTGACAATCTACTTAATTTCTGCCCACATGCAGTTAATAGATACCATGCCTATAGGAATAAAAAATCAGTTTCAAGCCTATAAATCATGCCTATAGGATTTAAACTAATAGATATCATGCCTACAGGGGTTTAAATCGAGTCAACAATTAGAAATCATGCCTATAGGGGTTTAAATCAATTCAGCAATTAGAAAGCATGCCTATAGGATTTAAAAGGAATAAAAACCTGTCTTTATGAGTTAAAATCAGTATTACACTTAGAAACCATGTTTATAGGTCTGTAATTTGTAAACTCGTAGAAATCATGCCTATAGGATTCTGTTAATCAATTCTGAATTCAACCAATTCTAGCCATCACTTAGGCAATCTGTAGGACTCATTAATGATTCTAAGCTTAAAATTGTGACATATTACCTGCTTGGAATGCCCAGATTCGCGCTGAATAAAATCGGTAGGCAACAAATAGGTCACAATACTCGCCTTAATAAAATTGTCTCTATATTATGTTTTTGCTCATATAGATATCCTGCCTATAAGATCCTAAAATTAACGAAGTTTGCTGATTCAATTGCGTGTTTTTGTTGTTTACGTGTGGAGGTCAATGTGAGCCGTTATTTGTTTATTTGAAAGTCCTATTTGTATTTTGTTTGTCACCTAGATCTTTCATTTTTAAGTAACATAGATTGGTCTAGAACCATCCTAAATAGAGGTCCTAACACCTCCAGGGCCATAGGTAAGGGACGGGTAGTGCACGCATAAGGAACGAGCTAGAAGCTATTAGAAGGCTTAGGTAACAACTGAAAGATAGTAATTGGGTAGTAAGGAGATGATAGCCCGTTTGCTAATGCTATGAATAACACCCCAGCTTGGGAAAGTTACAAAATATTGCATGGAATGATCCTATAGGCTAAAAAACCTAGGACCCCCTTTAATCCTGTTTAAAGTAACTTGTATTGTCCAAATTATTTTCCTCCCCTTTTAGACTAATTCACTTAATTTAAGTTTGTCCGTGACCCGCCGTTGTGGACCTCGAGGGGTGCCTAACATCTTCCCCTCGAGGTAATTTAAGCCCTTACTCGATCTCTGGTGATGCAAACTGGTTTATGAGTTAATTGCTCTAGGTGCCCTAACGCACCTTAATCCGTTAGGTGGCAACTCTTCCAATCCCTTACCCAATCCCAAAAAGAAGGAGTTGTCCCAGAAATGTCGAAACCCGATTTCGCGAGAAAATAGGGGGCGCAACAATATCTTCCATTTTTGTGACTCTAACACCACCCTCATCTTTGGGAAGACATAAATTGGTCCATGAGCTCCAATAATACTTGTTTCTGCCATAAGTGGATCCCCAAAAGAACTTAGCGAAATATTTCTCCATTAGCTTAGTAATTCCTTTGGGATGGTGATAAGTGGGGATTTTGACTGCATATTAGTGTCTTTTAGATTTTGTTTTAGTCTAAAAGCATTGAATTGTGTTACCGAAACTAATCAAATTGTGCAAGATTGCAGGAATGATGGAAGTTGAGCTCCCGATATGAAATCAGACTAAAAACGGAGTTTCCAAAGCACAAGTCAATGAAAGGCACAAAAGTATAAATGTGCAGTCCGCAGAAGGAATTCTGCGCCCGCAGAAGAAATTGTGGACCACAGAATTCCATCTGCGATCGCAAGCCAAGAAAACAACTTTAGCAGATAATTGCACAAAGTGTGAACCGCACATAAATTGTGCGGTCGCAAAGATGAGCTAAGATTTGAAGATCAGAGAATGTGCAAAAAGACCAAGTCCAGAGTCTCTGTGAATTGCGGATCGCACAAGAATTGTGCGGCTGTAGTCTAATTTTTGCGAACCGCAGAAGAGTTGCCTCACGGTCATAGTTCATAAATGTGCATTCGCAGACCTCCAATTCCTGACAAATGAAGAAATTTGCGGACCGCATATGGACTTGTGCGGCCGCAGAACCTCCCGAGGGCATTTTTGTCCGAGATTTTTAGACTTGTATAAATAGACGTGTTTCACGAAATTAGGTCAAGTTTTGAATATCAAAAGTATTGTAGCCATTTTTTCTTTGCTTCTTTAGGAAACATTAGCTTATTTTGGTATTTTAACATTAGATTTTTCTATTTTTAATCCTCCAATATGAGTTTAATTTGTTCTTCTTCTTCTTTTTCTTCAATACCCATTATGAGTAGCTAGATTCTTACTAGGTTTGTACCCAACCCTGGTGTATAAACCTTAAGGGTGATTAATTTTATGCTTGCTTATGATTGAGTGCTTATTGTTTAGCTTAGTTCATGCTTCAACTGTAGAATTGATGGTTGCAAATATTGATTCATGCCTATTTGACTTAGTCTCTTCTTGAGAAAGAAGGATCTAGTCTAGGATAACTTAGCTAAGAAGGAATTGGGTTAATTGAGAGATTGATTAACCCAGTTAAAGGTTCCACCTAGAGATAGTAACATCCCGACTTGAGCTCTTATCAACTGTTTTGGTTGATACCCATTTGGACTTGAGAAAACCTGTGCCAAATCACTCTCTGACCGAGAGGTATTTAGTGGGTAATGTAGAGTTGTGAGCTATAATACACCCCAATCAATAAAATAGACATTAAATTCTTTATCCCATTAGGCAAACACCTAGGTCATGGTCACAGCCCTAGGCCTTTTATATACTTGGAAAACTCTCAAAAATAATTATCTCTAGTCTTATACTTTTAATTTTCATTCCTTAGATTAATATTAGTTATAGAGCCAACAAACATTATTGTGGAAGTGCAATCTATATAGTTCACTTGCTCTTTCCGAATATATACTCCTAACTCCCATCTTAGCTCCCAGCGGATTCGATCCCGGCTCTTAGTTGGGTTTTATTATTGCATACGATTGTGTCATATTTCTTTTGAGGTGTGAATTTGGACGTGATCAATATTTGGCGTCGTTTCGAGGGTGCGTAAAAACGGTGTTAGCTATATATTTGAGTTTGTATGTGGATTGTCTTCTTTTCCTTCCATATTGCTAACTTGTGTGAATCAATTGTAGGTACAATTATGGTGGCGAATAATGAACTTAGAAACATGCCTTTGGGGGATGTGGACATTGATGATGACCAAGTTGAAGCGATTCATCTTGAACATCAAGAAAATAGAAGAGGTCATCAGGCGCCTCATGACAATGTCCTAGTTCCACCCCCCACCTCCTCCACAGGCGGTTCCTCACCGGGTGTTGCCCAATGAAGGGTATGCAAGTGCAATAGTCCCTCCTTGTATTAGGGAGGGAAAATTTCAGATCACCAATGTGATGCTCACTTTTCTAGAGCAACGAGGTTTCTTCATCGGGGCTCCAAGTCAAAATGCGTATAAACACTTGAAGGGGTTTGTGGACACTTGTTGGGGGAGCAAATAAAAAAATGTCTCCGAGGATGCATTAAGGCTAAGATTTTTCCCTTCTCTCTATGGGGGAAAGCTTTAGATTGGCTGGAACGATTACCAAACCATTTCATTCGTACTTGGGATGAGTTGATGGAGAAATTTATTGCTAAGTTCTTCTCTTCCGGACATATGGCTACACTTAGAGATGAGATTTTAGCATTAAAGCAAGAGCCCAATGAATCACTACACGAGATATAGGAGCGGTATAGAACTATGTTCAAATAATATCCCAACAACGATATGATAGAGAATATTATTCAACAAACTTACTATCATAGGATAAACACGACCAACCAATATGTGGTTTATCAACTTGCCGATGGAAATTTTATGACTACGCCTTATGCGGAGGCTTGTAAGATTTTGGATAAAGAAAAAACTTCATCAGCATGTCAATCCATGTATAATGTCCCACAAGGTGATCCAAACATGATTTACCTCCATAAAGAGTTGCATGACCATGGTCAAGCCGTTGCCGAATTGACTACTACCATGAATCAACTAGCAAAGGCGCAAATTCATCAAGTGCAAAATTCTAAGCAAGTTAATGCCATGGAAGGGGTGAACATGATGGTGAACAATAGGAGAACAAAGGGTCCACAAGTGCAAAATCGAGTGGAGAATTATGTGCAAGAAGATAGTGAGTTTGATCAAAATGACTCTTATAATAAACAAGAAGAGAAGGTGTAATATGTGAACAATTTTTAAGGGCAAAGAAACAACTTCCAAGGCCCTAATAAACAATAATGGCAACCTCAAAACAATCAAGTTAATTTAATCTCAAGCAATAAAGGTAATTAGAGTGGTGGAAACAACCAAGGCAATTGAAGTGGTGGAAACAATCAAGGGAATTGGCATAACAATAACAATCAAGGAAATAGAGTGGCAATAATCAAGGAAATTAGGGGGGGGAGTAACCACCAAGGTGGATGGAACAATAATCAAGGCAACTGGGGATCGAGTTATCAAAGGCCTCTGATGTATCAACAATCGAGCAACCTGCCTCCTTATCCTTCCCATGGTCCAAGTTCTTCCAACAATGAAATGGGGCGTATTGAGAATATGTTCAATAAAATGATGGAAAATAATGGCGATTCGAATGCCCGACTTGCCTCACAAACCATATCATTCCGCAACTTAGAAGTTCAAATGAGGAAAATCTCTCAAGCTCAAGTACTCGTCCTAAGGGGACACTACCAAGTGACATGGTGATAAACCCAAAGGGTGGGAACAACAAGGGGCATGGCATGGTCATTACTACAAGAAGTGGAAAAGGTGGGGATGCACCTAACTCAATCCAAAGGAAAATTGTGGATGAAGAGCAAGTGGTACAAGAAGATGAGATCTCGAACAATGTAGACCAATCTAATGATGAAGTTCGGATTGATATTGATAAGAGTGTGGAAGAGAGTCAAGAGGAGGTGAACCCGTCTAGGGATCACATTATTGACATACCGGAAGCGTTAGTGCAAAGGGATAAGTCACCATTGCCTAAGCCTCCACCTCAATACCCTCAAAGACTTGCAAAGAAAAATGGAGTCTCTCAACCAATGTGCCATTAGTTGAAGCCTTGGAACAGATTCCTAGTTATGCAAAGTTCATGAAGGATATAGTGACAAAGAATCGGTCTATGAATTTTGAAACTATCAAAGTCACTCATCAAGTGAGTGCAATTGTGCATTCAATGGCTCCCAAGTTGGAAGATCCCAGTGCTTTCATGATTCCTTGTACAATGGGAAGTGTCGAGTTTGCTAAAGCTCTTTGTGATCTTGGGGCAAGTATCAATTTGATGCCCTATTCGATTTTCAAGACATTGGAAATTGGTCAACCAAGGCCCACCTCTATGATATTGTAAATGGTCGATCATACGATGAAGAGACCTTTGGGAGTGATTGAGGATGTTTTGGTTCGTGTTGATAAATTCATTCTTTCGGCGGATTTCATCATTCTTGATTGTGAGGTTGATTATGAGGTGCTGATTATTCTTGGAAGACCTTTCGTTGCTACGGTGAAGGATCTTTGTGATGTTGAAGTCAAAGAACTTACTTTTCGAGTTGGTGATGAAAAAGTGGTTTTCCATGTGTGTAAGTCTATGAGGCAACCCAATAGCAATGAGGTGTGCTCTTTTGTGGACTTGGTGACTGATGTTATTGTGGATGAAACAAGTGTGGTGATCAATTTTGGTGATATGTTGGAGGTCGTCTTGCTCAACTTTGATGATGAAGAGATGGATTGCTTCGTGGAATGTGTGAACTATTTGCAAGGAATGGGGTCGTACAACTATGAACCCCGAAAATTTTCCTTGGATCTTGAAAATAGGACAACTCCTCCTACAAGTCTTCAATTGAAGACCTCCTATCTTGGAGTTGAATCCATTGCCTCCACATCTTCGGTATGAATTTCTTGGCCCTTCTTCTACTTTACCAGTTATTCTTTCCTCTTATTTTACTAACGTGTGTTGACACTCAATTTTTCCCTCATATTTTTTAAATATATATACATTTCAAAATAATGCATATGCATAATAATTTGATTTATACAAGTATCTTTTATAATTTTTTTCATAATTTTAAAGACTTTAAACTAATTTATTTCTGTATTTTATTATATAAATGTCTAATAATCACCTTCCAAATTATTATTATGATGATTTAATCACCTAAATTTGTCATTTATATCAATATGAGGTTTTAAATAATTTCAGTGCAATTCTTATAATTGCAATTGCATTTTTGGCTAAATTGCATATTTTTGCAATAATAGCCCATACGCATACATAATTACATTTTTTGCGAAAAATTAAATTTTTATATTTTTATAATGTTAAGTAATTATTTTTAATCTTTTGTAGGCACAAATGATATTTTGGTATTTATTTATTATTTTTATAAATTATTTATTTGATTAAAATTGGGTATTTTAAATCTAGCCCTAAATTCCTCCTATTTTTCAGACCTAAAACTACCCAGTACACTAGCCCAACACCCTTACACTAGCCCGATTACCCCTGGACCAAGACCTATTAGCCCAAACCCATACTCGTTTAAACCACCCGACCCAGAACCCCTTTAAATCGTGGTCGTTGATCTCTGAGATCAGCAGTCCACGTTACACCCTCCTCTTTAACTATGCCCAAACCCCTAACCCTAATCACTTCTGACCACCCCGCCGCCCTTGAATCCTCTCGTCTCTTATCTCTCATGAACCCTAGCCGTCGTCTCTCTCAACCCCTCCAAATTCCGTCCCAAAATGGAATCCACCGTGGATTCTCTTTCCTTATTTACCTCCCCTCACTATTGGTTACTCGTCTATGATATTACCTAGTTTCTTGCCTAAGATGGAAAGCAAATCTCGCCAAAATCGGACCAAATCGGTTCAAATCTCTAATTTATGTGGTTATTCTGTCTATGTTCATCATCGATTCTTTGTGAGTAACGAATATTTTCCATATCTGTTGATGATTCTTACCTACCCCAAATTAGGGTTTTCAAACCTTTTCAATCGAACCAAAATAGGTCCGATTTTCTGATTTTTAACGTTATTCTGCCTCTATTCATCCTATTCTATGTGATTTTTACTTTATTTTTGTATATCCCGTTGATTTCACACTTTCCTTAAAACTAGGGTTTGAAACTTTTCCCTTTTTCTTACTGAATTTGATGAATCTTTCCTTTTCTGTGTTCGATTACTCTCTTTCCTTATATTTCCCCAATTTTACTTTAATATTTGCCTAAATATTCTGAATGATTTGGTATTTTGGTATTATTTGTGTTTCACTAATTTTTACTTTAATGTTTGCCTTAAATATTCTGAATGATTTTGTATTCTTGGTATTATTTGTTGTGCCTTAAATATTCTGAATAATTTAGTGTGTTTCCCTGATTTACTGAATCCTTGATTTGTGCCCTAAATTACCTCTAATTGATTTCGGAATATTTTCTTTCTAACCTACTTGCATCTGAATGATTTCTTTTCCATGTTTATGTGTTGATTTCTATCACTATATAAACCCTTCTCCCACTCCCTTTAGAGGAGCTTCGACTACCTCTTTCTGAACTCGATATAGCCTTACTAAACCTAAAAGTTATCCTGATTTTGCATTCTATATTATGACTTTGGTCGGCTGGAAGCTAAGGCCATTCAGTTCTGAAATCTTGCTATACTGTGGACTTCTATTATTTTGTGCATTTTTCCGCTCAACTGGTGAGTCATTTGACTTCTGCAATTTCTTTCTTACATGTCTCTGATTGGCATATGTTATTACTACCGAATCCATGGTTCAATATGCTTTTATATCGACTTTGTATGTCTTAGTCACTTTAACACTTAACTGCTCCTAATGTTACCAGCTCTAAAGTTATCTGAACTTTCTTAAGATCTATTCAGTTAGTGTATTGATTCCTGAATGCCTATGAACATGTTTACTCACTTGTCCTGAATCCCTGTAGTGAATGCCTCACATTTGTGTTAACCTGTGTTAAGACTCTCACACTAGTTATAATCTGCATCTCTGCTATTGTGTCAACATGATCACTCGACCCCACATCTTTCTAGTGTTTGCTTACAATTTGTAATAGTTATCTCATCATGTTCGAATTACTGCTTTAACCTTTGATACAAACAGGATCACCTTTGTTAGACCACTATGACAATGTTACCTGCTACTTTGAAGAATAGTTTGTATAGATGTCTTAATTTGTGACTGTAATTTCACCCCTCTGCTAGCATGATGCCCTTCCCCTTCTATGATTATTTGAACCATCACAATGTTGTCCTGTTTTTCTTGATAATAACACTAGGTTATGTACTCAGCCTAATTCAGCCATGTTTTAACTTATTCTGCACCTATGATCTTGCCAAATCTGCAAACATGTTCGTTGCCAAATTTTCTTTAGCATGTGATTGTTGTTGTGCTATAATGTGGAGCTTGTTTATCATTTTCATTAAGCTTGTTTTTCTCTAAGTTCTATGATTTGTTTAAGTATCTTCTTGTTAACTCAATTTGGTCATGTCTGTTTAAATCCCCAATTCCTGTTTTCTCAATTTTGGTCCTTTCTTTCCCTGTCACCTAAGCTCTTTTGAATCCCATTCTTAGCTGGTTGCAAGCCCAGGCTATCTAGGTTCTGTCCTTTGGCCTCCCTAGTGTGAGCACTGCTCAGGTTTCATCTGAGACCCTCGTGAACTCTAATACACTAGGCTCTGTTCCCTAATTTTCCTTTGAATTGTCTTTGTTAACCAACCTAGTGTGAGCACTGCCCTGGGTTCTTGAAGCCCTCGGGAACTCTAACACACTAGGGCCTTGGTTCTATATGCTCAACTCTGTTTTGTGCTCACTGGTTGAATCACTCAATTCTTGGTTGCTTTATGTCTATTGAGTATGTAACTTTGGGGCTGTTGTGAATTGTGAGAATGAAGGCCTAGCATGTCCAAGTGTATTTTGGGCCTGCTGTAGGCTCCTTATAGCTATTCTACTCTGTAATTTATGCTATTCATTCTGGGTCTGTAATAATTATTGTAATAATATTTTGGGGTATTAGTGAAATTAGGAAAGGTATTTTTATATTATACTTGAATTAAATTGGGTAGAAATCCTATCTATAGGTTCAATAATGTGTTATTTTACATTAAGTTGTCGTGTGTTAGAAATCATGCCTATAGGTATTCTGTTATGTTCAATCATTATATGTTAGCAATCCTGTCTATAGGTTCATCACTTGGTTCAATTATGTTCTATTTCTACTCGTTAGAAACCATGCCTATAGGGAATTGTAGGATTCAATGTGCGTGTCGGATTCTACTTACATGCTGCCCTATTCACAAATTCTAGAAATCATGTCTATAGGATCTAAAATCAGCTTTAGTTGTAGAAATCATGCCTGTAGGTCTGAACCAGTTTAATTATCATCTTGCTCGTTTATTCAAGAGTTTTCAACACTGTGTCATTATCATCAATAGAAAACATGCCTATAGGACTAAATAAGTAATTTCAAATATTTTTCTGTGATTACCATTATTCATTATTGCGTAGAACACCTAGACATCATGTCTATAGGTTTAATCCCCTTATGCTTAAAATCGGTAGGTAAATTATGTAGGCTTTTGGAAAGCGTATTAAAGAGTGGCTTATGCATATAAATTGTCTGCTCATTCATTCAGTATCATATTGAATCCTTCCTATAGGTCTCTACAACCTTAACTGGTGCAAATCTCCAATTGTCAATGTTAATCAGTTTCGCGTGCATTTGTTGTCTAAGTGCGGAAGCTAACTTGAGCCCTTTATTTGCTTATATGTGAAAATCCAAAATGTTTTGTATGTTGCTAGCATTTTCCCTTTTGAGCAATCTGAGTTAAATTCTAGAACCACCCTGAAATAGAAGTCCAAATACCTCCTGGACCATAGGCATGGGACGGGTAGTGCACGCTTAGAGTACGACTTAGAATTGACTAGATCGCTTTAGGTAAACAACTTAAATATAGTAATCGGGTAGCAGGAGATGATAGTCTATGCCCGCTGAATAATATGACTAACACCCTATCTTGAGAGAGTTATGAAGTATTATTTATGTTGCACGGGGTGATCCTTTAGGCTAAAAAACATAGGACCACCCCCCCACACCTTTGTTTAAAGTTAATCCTTTTATTTGTTTGTCCAAATTGCTTCATATAGTTGCTTCATTCGAGTTCGGTCGGGACCCACCATTTTGTACCTCGAGGAGTGCCTAACACCTTCTCCTCAAGGTAATTTGATCCCTTACCCGATATTTGGTGATGCAAACTGGTTAATCCAGAGTTATCTGCAAATAGGTGTCCTAACGCACCTTAATTCGTTAGGTGGCGACTCTCTCTTTTAATACCCTTCATTTAAAAGAGTTGTCACATGTCGAAACCAGATTTTACGAGAAAAAGGGGCGGGACAGCATGGCGACTCTGCTGGGGATATTTTTAGTCTCTTACCATTGCAAACTTGGTCTATATGAATTAGTCTCTCCCGATAAGCGTGTATTTATTATTTTGCTGTCACTTGAATATCCCGCTCCCATTTTCCCTTTTTATTGCTACATGCACACCATCTTCCCTGTTTCCCCTTTATATGAACTCACGTGCAACTCTTCACTTAATTTGGTTACAATGTGCATTCCCACTTTTATTTCCTAATCATGTTCACTGGCTTCAACTTTTAAATTTTGTTATATCATGTCTTTCCCAGTCCTTACCACTTTATTTGCTTTATTACAATTTTTCACATTATGCGAACTAACTTTTTCCCTATTTTTCTTTCTTTTTTTTCTTTTACATTTATTGCTTTCATCATGCAAAATACTTGACAACGTGTTGTTTTATCTTTGCATAAAGTATGCTCCACATCATATTCCACTCGTGCGCAATTAATACCATAGCGGCACTTGATGAGTGTATGTGATCTTCCTATATCACCCTTTTTTAAATTTAGAAAGGCTTATTTGTGGTAAAATTAGTCGATCAGAGGTGCAATCGACGGTTTCGTGCCTTTCCCTCTCAAGTTGTCCACTTGAGGGTACCAGTATAGACTCTTATAGAAACCCCACTCTGATGTTAACTGTGCATGCATCATGTCTAAACGTAGCATGGGTTAGAACGATGTCCGCGTAATAACTCTCTAAGGCAAGCTTGTCCAAAGACCATCGGGATTTCCATAATCCCAACGGTCACAATCATGATATGTGCATTATTTGGAGAAGACGTGTCGATATGCTGATCATTAATGTATAAATAGTCGAATCCGGAGGGGGAAAGGGCTAACTTTATCTGTTTTGCATAAATGAGGCACGAAGTCCCCGGGTTCAGTATGGTTCGAAGTATCCCACCATTGTTGCTAGATTGGTGGTAAAATCTCTCGCCAAGCGACAAAAACCATGTGAAAAGATTTCTCGGGAATTTACCTTCTTTGCTAGACATTCAGCCAAACAATATACTGATCGAGGCTGCTACTATGTTCTGGGACGAAAAGAGGGTTGTTTTTCGTTTCGGTGATATAGAGATGACTCCCCTTCTTGAGGAAATAGGAGACTTTGTTAGGTTCCCTGGGATAGCCCTAGTCTGTTGGTACCGGAAAATCGCATTTCTTGAGGGTTTCTGAAAATGATGGGTTTTAAAAGGAATGATGAGTTAGTTTGCCTGAAGAAGTCTTATATACCTTTCGACTTCCTTTACGATCGTTATGGGCATAACAAGTCATGCCACCTTTATCATGATGAGTTTCCCATTACTTCTCTGGGTTGGACTCCTCGCCGGGTTTTTGTGTTCATCGTCTGTTTTTTGGGGATAATAGTATTCCCAATACAAGGAGAAAGGATCCACACTCGCTTAGCTATGGTTACCAAAACCTTAATGGAAGGAATCGAGGGACAGACTTACATTATTGTCCCAATGATTGTGGCATAGATATACCGAGCCCTGGACAGTTGCAAGAAAGGATATAGGCATTTTGAGGGTTATAATCTGTTACTATAAATATTATTGTTGGAACATCTTCAAAGGGGACAATACCGTCAGGAATTTCTGCAGCGAACATGGAATGACCACATAGCTTTTCACCATCCAAAAAGAATGACTTTCATCACGGACAGGTTTGCACAACTAGGAAACGCTGTGAGCTGGGTACAATTCTTTAACAATTTGACTGACGACAAGGTTCATTGGATGTTCGAGTGGTTCCCTTCTAGCGAGTTCATCATCAGGTCAAGATATGTTCCTCACCTAGCGTTGATCAGGTTAAGGGGTATCTATCCTTATGCTCCTATCAGAGTCATGAGGCAAGCTGGGAGGAAACAAGTCATACCACGAGTTTCCAAGATAGTTCACTATAAAGAAGATTTCCAGGGTGATGCCATTCCATTCAAGTATGAGGCACAACACATGTGGCATCTAAATATCATTGTGGAAAAGGATACCATCGAGCCAGATCAGTATCATGCCGGCCATGTGTATTTCTACCCATCATAGTTGGACAATGACATAGTAGGAGAAGTCAAGCCAGGGATTGATTTGGGAAATAGGGTCATAGACGAAACTGCCGAAGCACAAGTAAAATACAGGAGGTTACGCAAAAGGATCTTTGAATCTAAGGCTAGACACTTGGAACAGCACAAAGTGGACATAGAAGCAATCAATGAATGGAGAGGAATATCTACCAAATCAACAGAGAGGTTGGAGTATTTAGAGCAGGGTTTATGGAGCTTGAGGAGAAGATGAGGAAAAGAGTTGTGGGGTAAAGGCATTGAGGGTTTGAACTATGAAGATCTATGTATTCAGCCGGACGTAGAACTTCCAGAGGGTTACAAACCTCCCAAGTTCGACATATTTGACAGAACAGGTGACCCAAAGGTGCATCTAAGGCATTATGTGACAAGCTTATAGGAGTTGGAAAAGATTAAAGAATTTGCATGAAGTTATTCACGAGGAGCCTCACTAGAGACGCCCTATCTTGGTGTATCAGTCAAAATCCAAAGAAGTGGATTAACTGGGTAAGCATGGCATCGGATTTCATGAATCGGTTCAGATTTAATACGGAGAATGCACTAGATGTCTTCTATATCCAGAATCTTAAGAAGAAGCCGATAGAGACTTTCTGCGAGTATTCTACGCGGTGGATATCAGAAGCTGCAAAAGTAAGACCGGCATTGGAAGAAGAACAGATGAATAAATTCTTTGTCCGGGCCCTGGATCCTCAATACTACGAGAGGTTAATGGTTATTGAAAATCACAAATTCTCCGACATCATCAAATTGGGAGAAAGAATTGAAGAAGGAATTAAAAGCGGGATGGTAACCAATTTTTAGGCATTACAAGCTACCAACAAGGCCTTGCAGTCAGGAAGCATATCCAAGATGAAGGAAGTAGGGACCGTGATGGTGGCCCAAGGTCCAAAATCTCCATTCACATACCAAACACCTCCACCTACATATCAGCCTTCACCTCCCAGATATCTCCTATTCCCGTTGTGGCTATGGAAAACTCCTCTCGATGGGTCAATCCAAATAAGACATGTGCCTACCATTCCGGTATGAAGGGTCATACCATTGATGAACGTCTCTGAAATACAAGATCCAGACTTTAATTGAAACCAAGGTTATAATGGCAAAAGAGGTTGCACCGAACGTCCGCAACAATCCCCTTCCGCAAGGGTCAATTGGACTCATTCGAGAAGGGGATGATCCTAAGAAACCTGCAGTCACTCTCACTCCTATTTTGGTACAGATACAACCATCAGTCGAAGTTGAAGTAAATGCACCAACTCAGTTCGAGGTGGAAGTAACAACACCTGCAGTTGCGCCTGCGTCGTTTGAAGTAGAAGTGACCAAGCCCTTCACTGTGACGGTATCACCCGCACCATCCTTTAATTCAAAAGTCGTACCCTAGGACTATGTTGCAGAAGCTAGAAGGAAAGGAAAAGCGAAAATGGAAGAAACTGGTGCAGCCCAAGGGATGACCCGGACTGTCAGAGTTTACACACCTGAGCATCTAGGGGGAACAAGTAAAGAAGCCCCTCCAAGCGAGAGAATACCCTATAGTGGATCATCTAAACAAAACCCCTACTCAAATATCTATTTTATCATTACTGCAAAATTCTGAAGCACATAGGAATGCCTTGATGAAGGTATTGAACGAAGCTTACGTGCCCAACAATATTACCAGTTGGGAAATGGATAACATGGTAGGGCAAGTACTAGAGAGCCATAAGATCACTTTCCATGAAGTCGAATTTCCGCCGGAAGGATTAAGCCACAACAGGGTGTTGCATATCACATTACAATGTGAAGATAAATTCATTGCTAGGGTTTTGATAGATGGAGGTTCCAATCTCAACATCTGTCCATTGATGAATTTGAAGATATTGGGCAAAGGATGCATGATTTACGAGCAGGAACTATGAACGTAAAAGCATTTGATGAATCTCAAAGGGCCACTATCGGTGAAAACAACCTTTGCTTACAAATGGGCCCGACTTGGTTTGATATCGAATTCCAAGTACTCGACATATCCGCCTCATATAATTTACTATTGGGACGACCTTGGATACACGCTGATGAGGCTGTAGCATCTACTCTGTATCAGGATGTGAAGTTCGAATGGAATCATCAGGAGGCGATCATTCATGGAGATGGGAGTAACCCCATTTACACCAATCAGATTGTTCCGATCATGGAGAATAGAAGGAAGTTGGGTGGAGAAACCTACCATCGCATTAAGCGCGTTAATGAAATTTAAAAGGACAAGTAGTGGAGCAGCAAAATAGATAGCATACTGGCATGGGAGGCAAGGTATGAACCTGGTAAAGGGCTCGGAAAGAATCTCCGGGGTATTGCAAAACCAATACAGCTAAAACGTCATGGCACGACTTTCAGATTGGGATATCAGTACACCTGGCATGAGTATCAGAACTGATCGCGACCATGGCGCGGTCCTTACTACCCCCTTGAACAACCAATATCTCATTTTAGCCAATCCTTCCATCAAGCTGATATGATGTGGGGATCCGAAGAAGATGAAGTGCTAGCTGGTTTGAGGAGTCTAATTTTAGAAGAAGAAGACATGGATTGCAGTGTAATAGTTGAGGAGGAGGAGGAGGAGGAAGGCCTCATCATCCAGACAGTCGAGAAAGGAGTCGTCCTCAGACACTGGAAAGCCATACCATCAAGGGCCCACCGAGTACTGGGGTAGCCTGGCTACTAGTGTCATTTTTTTTTTTTTAAATACTTTACAAGAATTTTCTTTAAAAAGCATTTTCAGTATTTCGTTTGGAAAGATTGTTTGAATCATTAAAATCGCTTTTGTTTGACATTTTGAAATTTCTCAATGGATTAATGTTTTATTATTTATTACTATTATTTATATCTTTCTCTCTACGGCATTACTATTTATTACCTTGATGAACCAACAACTGTGACATGTAATGTGACAATGCAACATAAGGATAGTGACTTGGAAGAAATAGAAGAAGAAGATGTAATACCTGAGGAAATTGTCAGAGAAGTTGAGAACTTTGAAAATAAGTCTAAGTCCAACCTGGACGAAACAGAGATAGTCAACTTGGAGATTCCAAAACAATCAAAAAAAATCGCATAAGCATTCATTTGTCACCATCATAAAAGGAAGAGTACACTCATTTCCTGAAAGAGAATGAAGACATTTTCGCATGGTCGTATGATAATATGACCGGATTGAGCACATTCATAGTGGCTCATAAGCTACCCACCAATCTGATGTGTTCGCCGGTAAAGCAGAAGCTCAGAAAGTTCAAACCGGATATGAGTCTGAAAATCAAAGAAGAATTCATCAAACAGATCAAAGCTTAGGTCCTCGGGGTAGTTAAATACCCGACTTGGTTGGGCAACACTGTGCTGGTTCCGAAAAAGGACGGGAAAGTCAGGGTGTGTGTCGACTATCGGGACTTTGTCCCACTACCGAATATACACATATTGATCGACAATTGCGCCAATGAATTCCAATCCTTTGTAGATTGTTTCGCGAGTTATCATCAGATCTGGATGGATGAAGAAGATGCCGAGGAAACAGCTTTCATCACACCATGGGGAGTGTACTGTTACAAAATGATGTCATTTGGTCCAAAGAATGCTGGGGCCACTTACATGAGATCCATGACTACCATTTTCCACGACATGATACACAAGAAGATAGAAGTATATGTGGATGTTGTCATCATCAAATCCAAGAAGGCTACATATCACATAGAAGATTTGAGAAAGTTTTTTGACTGGCTTCAGAGGTACAATTTGAAATTGAACCCCACAAAATGTGCCTTTGGAGTTCCTGCCGAAACATTGCTAGGATTCATCGTCAGCCGCCGAGGAATCGAGCTAGACCCATCATAGGTCAAGGCTTTCAAGGATTTACCACCGCCAAAGAACAAGAAAGATGTAATGAGTTTCTTAGGGCGTCTCAATTACATCAGCCTCTTCATAGCACAATCAACTGTGATATGTGAGTCGATTTTCAAAATGTTGAAGAAGGATGTCGCCACCAGTTGGAATGAAGACTGCCAGAAGGCTTTTGACAAAATCAAAGAATACTTATCCACACCACCAGTCCTAGTCCCGCCAGAGCCTGGTAGACTAATACTACTCTACCTCTCCGTATTAGATGGGGCTTTTGGTTGTGTCTTAGGACAACATGACAAGACAGGAAAAAAGGAACATGCCATATATTATCTGAGAAGAAGTCACACCCTACGAAGCACGGTATTCTCTGCTGGAATGCACCTGCTGTGCTCTGACGTGGATAGCCTAGAAATTGAGGCACTACTTCTGCGCCTATACCACATATCTCATATCAAGGATGGATCCTTTGAAGTATATCTTCCAGAAGCGCATGCGTACAAGAAAGCTAGCAAAATGGCAGATATTGTTGAGTGAATTTGACATCTTTTATGTAACTCAGAAGGCAGTTAAAGGACAGGCATTAGTAGATCATCTTGCAGAGAATCATGTAGGAGGAGAATACGAACCACTAAAAATATATTTTCCTGATGAAGAAGTGTCATTCATAGGAGAGGATATTCTTGAATCCTACGACGAGTGAAGAATGTTCTTCGATGGAGCTGCAAAGTTCAAAAGAGTAGGTATCGAAGCCGTTTTGGTGTTAGAAACCGGTCAACATTACTCGGTGTCCGCAAAACTCAGATTCCCATGCACCAATAATATGGCAGAGTATGAAGCTTTCATATTAGGGCTTAATTTGGACATTGACATGAATATCCAAGAATTGCTGGTGATTGGTGATTCGGACCTGTTGGTACACCAGGTACAAGGAGAATAGGCTACAAAGAGCACCAAGATACTACCATATCTGCATCACATACAAGAGATGATGAAAAGATTCACAAAGATAGAGTTCAGACATGTCCCAAGAAACCAGAATGAGTTCACAGATGCATTGGCCACCTTGTCCTCCATGATATAACACCCGGAAAAGAATTTCATTGATCCCATTCCGGTAAGAATCCATAATCAGCCAGCTTACTGTGCTCATGTTGAAGAAGAAACAGATGGAAATCCATGCTTTCATGATATCAAGGAATATTTGGCAAAAGGAGAATATCCAGAGCATGCAAATCATACTCAGAAACATACGCTCCGGAGATTGTCCAACCATTTCTTCCAAAGTGGAGGAATTCTGTATAGAAGGACTCCAAAACTTGGACTATAACGGCGTGTTGACGCCAAGGAAGCTTCCAAACTGGTTGAAGTGATACACGCTGGAACCTGCGGCCCACATATGAATGGTTTCATCCTAGCCAAGAAGATACTTAGAGTAGGATATTTTTGGATGACTATGGAAATAGACTGCATCTGGTATGCCTAGAAATGTCATCAGTGCCAGATACACGCAGATATGATACGGGTACCTCCAAATAAACTTGATACAACAAGTGCACCTTGGCCTTTTACCGCCTGGGGAATGGATGTCATTGGACCAATCGAGCCCACCGCTTCAAACGGTCACAGTTTCATTCTAGTGGCCATAAACTACTTCACAAAATGGGTTGAAGCTTCATCTTACAAAATTGTAACCAAGAAAGTCATCGCAGATTTCGTTAGAGACCGTATTGTTTGCCGATTCGGGGTTCCAGAATCCATCATCACTAACAATGCCACAAATCTCAACAGTGACGTAATGAAAGTTATGTGCGAGACCTTCAAAATCAAGCACAAGAACTCCACAGCATACCGGCCCCTAAATGAGTGGAGTTATGGAGGCTGCCAACAAGAACATTAAGAAGATACTAAGGAAGATGGTAGAGAATCACAAGTAGTGGCACGAGAGTTACCATTTGATTTATTTGGATACCATATTACATTCCGCACATCAACCGGGGCAACTCCTTACTTACTAGTCTACGGTACTGAAGTCGTCATTCCCGTCGAGGTAGAAATTCCTTCCTTGAAAATTTTACAGGAAGCCGAATTTAGTGACGCAGAGTGGGTAAGAAGTCGCTATAAGAAATTAGCTCTCATTGACGGGAAAATAATGAATGCAGTGTGTCATGGTTAGCTTTATTAGAACAGAATGTCAAGAACTTTCAACAAAAGGGTCAAACCCAGACAGTTCGCACTGGGGCAGTTGGTGCTTAAGCGGATCTTCCCGCATCAAGATGAAGCCAAAGGGAAATTTTCACCCAATTGGCAAGGGCCCTACATGGTTCATAGAGTACTAACAGTAGGAGCGCTCATACTTGTAGAAATGGACGGATAAATTTGACCAAAACCTATCAACTCGGACGCAGTCAAGAGATACTATGTTTAGGATTGTTTACATTCCCTCATTTGATGTAATTGAACTACGCTTCACCTAATTCCCGTTTAAGAGGAGATACGTAGGCACCCTTGTGGTTCGGTCACAATTCAATAAAATTTTCCATTTTTCCGATAATTAGTAACTGGGGCAGAATTTTGAGGAGGACCCTCAAAATTTCGGAGCAAGTTCAGCTAACGGCACTGTATGCGGAATAGCCAGAAAATCGTTTGAATAACCGGGGCGGAATTTTTAGGAGGACCTTCAAAATTTTACAACGAGAAGGTCGCAATGTCTCTGATAGTGTCACAGTTATTGGTTCATCTAATTTATTTAATATTGCTTATTACTGTGTTTTAAATAACTATGCACCTATGTTTTTCGAAAACTTTATTTTTAGTTGATGCTACCCATGGTAACTCAAGCGGGATTTCAATGTGGAGCAAAGCAAACAAGCAGGTGAAGGCACGAACCAACCTCCCCTAAAACTCACAATTTTCCTTTAGATGCAGGAACAAGGAATAGCCACAAGTACGTGCGCATCTTAGAATCATTTTCTTCATAACGACAAAAGATGTTAAGCGCAAATATATCTCTAGCTAAGAAATACTCAGTTCCTACCTACTATATGTTCATTGCATGAGACTAAGCATTGTATCAAATCTTGCATGAAGCTAAGCCCTGCCTCCTAAATTGCATAAGGCTAAGCTCTGCCTTCTGATTGCATGAGACTAAGCTCAATCTCCACCTTGCATAAGGCTAAGCTCTGCCTTCCCATTGCATGAGACTAAGCTCAATCTCCACCTTGCATAAGGCTAAGCTCTGCCTTCCCATTGCATGAGACTAAGCTCAGTCTCCACCTTGCATGAGGCAAACCACTGCTTCCTCAATTGCATAAGTCTAAGCTCTGCCTTCCCTATTGCATGAGACTAAGCCGAGCCTCCATCCTTGCATGAAGCTAAGCTCTGCCGCCTCGACTGCATAAGGCTAATCTCAGCCTTTCCCATTGCATGAGACTAAGCTCAGTCTCCCCCTTGCATGAGGCTAAGCCATGCCTCCTCAACTGCATAAGGATAAGCTCTTCCGTTCCTATCGCATGAGAATAAGCCCAGTCTCCATCCTTACATGAGACTAAGCTCAGTTTCCACCTTGCATGAGGCTAAGCCATGCCTCCTCAATTGCATAAGGCTAAGATCTGCCATTCCTATTGTGTGAGACTAAGCCCGATCTCCATCCTTGCATGAGGCTAAGCCCTGCCTCCTCAACTGCATAAGGCTAAGCTCTGCCTTTCCCATTGTATGAGACTAAGCTCCGTGTCCACCTTGCATGAGGCTAAGACCTGCCTCCTCAACTGCATAAGTCTAAGCTCTGCCTTTTCTATTGCATGAGACTAAGCCCAGTCTCCATCATTGCATGAGACTAAGCCTTTTCTCCTCAACTGGCTTTCCTATTATCATCTTGCTCGTTTATTCAGGATTTTTCAACACTGTGTCATTATCATCAATAGAAAACATGCCTAAAGGACTAAATAAGTAATTCTAAATATTCTTTTGTGATTATAACTATTCATTTTTGCTTAGAACACCTACAGATCATGCATTTAGGTTTAGTTCTCTTATGCTTAAAATCAGTAGGCAAATTATGTAGGCTTTTGGAAAGCGTATTAAAGAACTGATTTTACGTATAGACTGTCTGCTCATTCATTTAGTATCACATAGAATCCTGCCTATAGGTTTCTACAACCTTAACCGGTGAAAATCTGCAATTGTCAATGTTAATCAGTTTCGCGTGCATTTGTTGTCTAAGTGAGGAGGTTAACTTGAGCCCTTTATTTGCTTATATGTGAAAGTCCAAAATAATTTTGTATGTCGCCTAGTATTTTCCCTTTTAACCAGCCTGAATTAAAGTCTAGAACCACCCTGAAATAGAAGTCGAAATGCCTCCTGGACCATAGGCATGGGACAGGTAGTGCACGCATAGAGTACGACTTAGAATTGACTAGTGAGCTTTAGGTAAACAACTTAAAGATAGTAATCGGGTAGCAAGAGATGATAGTTTGTGCCCGCTGAATAATAGGAGTAACACCCTATCTTGAAGGAGTTACAAAGTATTATTTATGTTGCACGGGGTGATCCTTTAGGCTAAAAAACATAGGACAACCTCCCCCCCCCCCCACTTTTGTTTAAAGTTAATCATTTTATTTTCTTTGTCCAAATTTCTTCTCTTCTCTTAGACTAATTCATATCATTCGAGTTCGGTCGGGACCCACCATTTTGGACCTCGAGGAGCGCCTAACACCTTCTTCTCAAAGTAATTTGAGCCCTTGCATGATCTTTGGTGATGCAAACTGGTTAATCCAGAGTTATCTGCAAATAGGTGCCCTAACTCACCTTAATCCGTTAGGTGGCGACTCTCTCTTTTAATACCCTTCATTTAAAAGAGTTTTCACATGTCGAAACCCGATTTCACAAAAACAAAGGGCGCGACAGCATGGCGACTCTGCTGGGGATATTTTTAGGCTCTTTCTATTTCGAACTTGGTCGATATGAATTAGTCTCTCCCGATAAGCGTGTCTTTATTATTTTGTTGTCACTTGAATATCTCGCTCCCATTTTCCCTTTTTATTGCTACATGCACACCCTCTTCCCTATTTCCCCTTTATATGAACTCACGTGCAACTTTTCGCTTAATTTGGTCAATGTGAATTCCCCCTTTTATTTGCTAATCATGTTCACTGGATTCAACTTTTAAATTTTGTTATATCATGTCTTTCCCAATCCTTACCACTTTATTTGCTTTATTACATTTTTTCACATTATGCGAACTAACTTCTTCCCTGTTTTTCTTTCTTTTTTGTGTTTACATTTATTAAATACTGTATTTATCGCTTTCATCATGAAAAAAACTTGACAACGTGTTGTTTTATCTTTGCATAAATCATGCTCCATATCATATTCCACTCGTGCAGAATTAATATCATATCGGCACTTGATGAGTGTATGCGCTCTTCCTATATCACCCTTTTTAAATTTGGAAAGACTTATTTACGGTAAAACTAGTCGATCGGCGGTGCAATCGACGGTTCTGTTCCTTTTCCTCTCAAGTTGTAAACTTGAGGGTACCAGTCTAGACTCTTTCTCTTATGTAAACCACGCTCTAATGTTAACTGTGCATGCATCATATCTAAACCTAGCATGGGTTAGAACAATGTCCGCGTAATAACTCACTAAGGCAAGCCTTGTCCAAAGCCCATCGGGATTTCCATAATCCCAACGGGCACAATCATGATATGTGCATTATTTGGAGAAAACGTGCCGATATGCTGATCATTAATGTATAATTAGTCGAATTTGGAGGGGAAAAGTGCTAACTTTATGTGTTTTGCAGAAATGAGGCACGAAGTCCCCAGGTTCAGTACGGTTCGAAGTATCCCACCTTTGTTGCTAGATTGGTGGGAAACTCTCTCGCCAAGCGACAAAAACCATGTGAAAAGAGTTCTCGGGAATTTACCTTCTTTGCTAGACATTCAACCAAACAATATACTGATCGAGGCCGCTACTATGTTCTGGGACGAAAAGAGGGTTGTTTTCCATTTCAGTGATATAGAGATGACTCCCCTTCTTGAGGAAATTGGAAGCTTTGCTGGGCTTCCCTAGGATAGCCCTGGTCTGTTGGTACCGAAAAATTTCACTTCTTGAGGGTTTCTGAAAATGATGGGTTTTAGAAGGAATGATGAGTTAGTTTTCCTGAAGAAGTCTTATATACCTTTCGACATCCTTTACGAATGTTATGGGGACAACAAGTCCCACCTCCTTTATCATGATGAGTTTTCCATCACTTCTCTGGGTTGGACTCATCGCCGGGTTTTTATGTTCATCGTCTGTTTTCTGGGATGCTAGTATTTCCAATACAAGGAGAGAGGATCCACACTCGCTTAGTTATGGTTATCAAAACTTTAATGGAAGGAATCGAGGGGCAGACTTATATTATTGTCCCAATGATTGTGGCAGAGATATACCGAGCCTCGGACCGCTGCAAGAAAGGATATAGGAATTTTGAGGGTTGCAATCTGTTACTACAAATATGGTTGTTGGAACATCTTCAAAGGGGAAAATACCGTCAGGAATTTCCGTGGCGACCATGGAATGACCACATAGCTTTTCACCATCCAAAAAGAATGACTTTCATCCCGGACAGAATTGCACAACCAGGAAATGTTGTGGGTTGGGTACACTTATTTAACAATTTGACTGATGAGAAGGTCCATTGGATGTTCGAGTGGTTCCCTTCTAGCGAGTTCATCATCAGGTCAAGAAATGTTCCTCACCTAGCGCTGATCGGGTTAAGGGGTATCTATCTTTATGCTCCTATCAGAGTCATAAGGCAGGCTGAGAGGAAACAAGTCATACCACGAGTTTCCAAGATGGTTCACTACAAAGCAGATTTCTAGGGTGATGCCATTTCATTCAAGTGAGAGGCACAACACATGTGGCACCTAAAGATCATTGCGGAAAAGGATACCATCGAGCCAGATCGGTATCATGTTGGCCATGTGTATTTCTACCCATCATGGTTGGATGATGACATAGTAGGAGAAATCAAGGCAGGGATTGATTTGGGAAATAGGGTCATAGACGACCCTGCTGAAGCACAAGTAAAATACAGGAGGTTACGCAAAAAGATCTTTGAATCTGAGGCCTGACACTTGGAACAGCACAAAGTGGACATGGAAAAAATCAACGAATGGAGAGGAATCTCTACCAAATCAAGAGAGAGGTTGGAGTATTTAGAGTAGGGTTTGATGGAGCTTGAGGGGAAGATGAGGAAAAGAGTTGTGGATTGTCATAATGCAGAAGGAAATGAAGGAGTACATCTAGCAAGGGCATATATGTTGTTGGACATACACGACCTGGGGAATCTGCACGATGGGGCTATGAAGGCCAAGCTTGGAGAAGGTCCCTTTAGGACCGAGTAGATTAGGATTAATATTTACTTGTTTTCTAGATTCATTTTAGAATTCAATTGTAATAAGGTAAATGCCACTAGTGACTCTTTATTATTATTGTCGTTTTAGTAAGGATTTGGTCTATTTATCATATTAATGAAATGACGCAATTATCGGCATTGAGTTTTCTCCAAATCTATATGTCACTAGGCCTACCTCGGGCACAATGAGGTCCCTCGTACGTGTTTAAATACTACAAATATCCTTTTTAATATTTCCTACTGACTTGGTTACCTTTTTTGCTTTTCTTCTTTCTTTGTTTATTCTCATCCCCTAAGGTTGGTTAGTGCATACTGGCATCATCAGCATATCATACCAGATCCAGAGGTCCTCCACCTTCTCCTCTAAGTGATACTAAAAACAAGGGAAAAGCTAAGATTGATGGCATGAGTGGTATCAGGAAAGACAATGCTACACATGCAGAGAATGTTGGGACTTCAGATGGTCGGAGTACTCTGGCACAGAATGATTTAGTCCTACGATTGGAGCAAAAAATACTGGAGTTACAAGGGGAACTTGAGCAGGTCCGTAACTTGGCAAACCTCTCCCTCACCTTGAACGTCCCAGGTGTAAACCAACAGAACACCCAAAATCCCGCGCCTCCTCAAAACACACCAAACCAGCATCTGCAAAATCCTCCCGCATCTCATCAATATGCCACACCTTCCCCAAATCCTAATCCTCCACTAATACCAACTCCTCCTCAGCACCAACATCATCCAACCAAGTACCACAGACTACCACCTACCATACTCCTCAAAATACACCACAACCTACCCCCGATCCACAGAACTCAACCGATAATCACCACTACACCCAAATCCCCGGTATCCATCAAAACAACCCCATATACGTAGAAACTCTACCTCATCCTTCACAACAAACCCCATACACACAAGAATCCGCCGAGAAGGGCCTGCTCATCAAGAATATGGCAGAGGAACTTAAGAATCTCACAAGTAGAGTCCAAGGCGTCGAAGGGGGTAAAGGCATTGAGGGTTTGAACTATGAAGATTAATATATTCAGCCGGACGTAGAACTGCCAGAGGGTTACAAACCTCTCAAGTTCGAGATGTTTGACGGAACAGGTGGCCCAAAGGTACATCTGAGGACATACTGTGACAAGCTCATAGGATTTGGAAAAGATGAAAGAATTCGCATGAAGTTATTCATGATGAGCCCCACTAGAGACACCCTATCTTGGTATATCAGTCAAAATACAAAGAAGTGGATAAACTGGGTAAGCATGGCGTCGGACTTCATGAATCAGTTCAGATTCAATACGGAGAATGCACCAGATGTCTTCTATATCCAGAATCTTAAGAAGAAGCCGATAGAGACTTTCTGCGAGTATGCTATGCGGTGGAGATAGGAAGCTGCAAAAGTAAGGTCGGCATTGGAAGAAGAACAGATGAACAAATTCTTTGTCTGGGCCCAGGATCCTCAATACTACGAGGTTAATGGTTATTAAAAATCGCAAATTCTTCAAAATCATCAAATTGGGAGAAAGAATTTAAGAAGGAATTAAAAGCGGGATGGTAACCAATTTTTAGGCATTACAAGCTACCAACAAGGCCTTGCAGTCAGGAAGCATATCCAAGAAGAAGGAATTAAGGGCCGTGATGGTATCCCTAGGTCCAAAATCTCCTCTCACATACCAAACACCTCCACCCACATATCAGCCTTCACCTCCCAGATATCCGCAACCCGCCACCACCTACCATACTTATAACACCCACCCAGCATATTACCACTCACAGATATATCGCCAAAACTATCAAAAACCCAGACCAAATTTCGACAGTAGGTCGCCTAGACAATACACCCATATTGCTGAACCTAGCGATCAGTTATATGAGAGACTAAAAGCTGCTGGTTATGTCACTCTTATACCCGTTATGGCCATGGAAAACTCCTCTCAATGAGTCAATCCAATAAGACATGTGCCTACTATTCCGGCATGAAGGGTCATACCATTGACGAATGTCACACTATGAAAGACAAGTTCCAGATGTTAATTAATACCAAGGTTATACAAGCAAAAGAGGTTGCACCGAACGTACGCAACAATCCCCTCCCAGATCACAGGGGTGAATATGATAGAGACTGGCGAAGAATGGGACCCGAAAGGGTCAATTGGACTCATTCGAGAAGGGGATGATCCTAAGAAACCTGCAACCCTTCTCACTCCTGTTGTGGTACAGATACAGCCATCAGTCAAAGTTGAAGTAGCTGTACCAACTCCGTTCGAGGTGGAAGTAACAACACATGTAGTTGTGCCTGCTCTGTGTGAAGTAGAAGTGACCACGCCCTTCACTGTGACGGTAGCACCCGCATGATCATTTAATTCCAAAGTCGTACCCTGGGACTATGTTGCAAAAGCCAGAAGGAAAGAAAAAGCAAAAATGGAAGAAACAGGTGCATCCTAAGGGGTAACCCAGACTGGCAGAGTTTACACACTTGAGCATCTAGGGGGAACAAGTAAAGAAACTGCCTCCAAACAGCCTATCATTGAAACCGGCCCGGATGATCTTTGGAGAAAGGTGCAAGTGAGAGAATACTTTGTGGTGGATCATCTGAACAAAACCCCTTCTCATATATATATTTTGTCATTACTGCAGAATTCTGAAGCACATAGGAATGCCTTGACGAAGGTATTGAACGAAGCTTATGTGCCCAACAATATTACCAGTGGAGAAATGGCTAACATGGTAGGACAAGTACTGGAGAGCCATAAGATCACTTTCCATGAGAACGAATTGCCGCCAGACGGATTAAGCCACAACAGGGTGTTGCATATCACAGTACAATGTGAAGATAAATTCATTGCCAGGGTTTTGATAGATGGAGGTTCCAGTCTCAACATCTGTCTATTGAAGACTTTGAAGAGATTGGGCAAAGGATTGCATGAGATACGAGAAGGAACTATGAACATAAAAGCATTTGATGGATCTCAAAAGGGCCACGATCGGTGAAACCAACCTTTGCTTACAAATGGGTCTGACTTGGTTTGATGTCGAATTCCAAGTACTCAACATATCCACCTCATATAATTTACTATTGGGACGACCTTGGATACACGTTGCTAGCGATGTAGCATCCACTCTGCACCAAGCTATGAAGTTTGAATGGAATCATCAGGAGGTGATCATTCATGGAGACGGGAGTAACCCCATTTACACCAATCAGACTGTTCTAATCGTGGAGAATATAAGGAAGTTGGGTGGAGAAAACTACCATCGCATTGAGCACATTAATGCAATTGAAAAGGACAAGTGGTGGAGAAGCAAAATAGAGAGCATACTGGCATGTGCAGGGTATGAACCTAGTAAAGGGCACGGAAAGAATCTCCAGGGTATTGCAAAATTGATACAGCTAAAATGTCACGGCATGGCTTTCGGATTGGGATATCAATACACCTGACATGAGTATCAGAATTGGTTTCCACCATGGTGCAGTCCTTACTACCCCCTTGAATAGCCAATACCGCATTTGAGTCAATCCTTCCATCAAGCTGATATGATGTGGGGATCCGAAGAAGACGAAATGCTAGTTGGTTTGAGGAGTCTATTTTTAGAAGAAGAAGACATGGATTGCAGTGTAATAGTTGAGGAGGAGGAAGGATTCATCATCCAGACAGTGGAGAAAGGAGTCGTCCTCATAAACTGAAAAGCCATACCATCAAGGGCCCGGAGAGTTTCGAGGTAGCCTGGCTACTAGTGTCATTTATTTATTTTTTTAAATCCTTTTCGAGCATTTTCATTAAAAAGTATTTTCAGTATTTCCTTTGGAAACATTGTTTGAATCATTAAAATCGCTTTTGTTTGACATTTTGATATTTCTCAATGGCTTAATGTTTTATTATTTATTACTATTGTATATATCTTTCTCTCTACAACACTACTATTTCTTACCTTGATGAACTAACAACTGTGACATGTAATGAGACAATGCAACATAAGGATAGTGACTCAGAAGAAATAGAAGAAGAAGATGTAATACCCGATGAAATTCTCAGAGAAGTTGAGAACTTTGAAAATAAGCCTAAGTCCAACCTGGACGAAACGGAGATAGTCAACTTGGGAGATTCCGAAACAATCAAAGAAACTCGCATAAGCATTCATAATCACCATCAGAGAAGGAAGAGTACACTCATTTCCGGAAAGAGTATGAAGACATTTTTTCATGGTCGTATGATGATATGACCGGATTGAGCACATCCATAGTGGCTCATAAGCTACCCACCAATCTGATGTGTCTGCTGGTAAAGCATAAGCTCAGAAAGTTCAAACCGGATATGAGTCTGAAAATCAAAGAAGAAGTCACAAAACAGATCAATGGTAAGGTCCTCAGGGTAGTAGAATATCCGACTTGGTTAGCAGACATTGTGCCGGTTCCGAAAAAGGACAGGAAAGTAACGGTGTGTGTCGACTATCGGGACTTAAATAGAGCAAGTCCCAAAGATGATTTCCCACTACCAAATATACACATACTGATCGACAATTCGCCAACCATGAACTCCAATCCTTTGTATATTGTTTCGCGGGTTATCATCATATCTGGATGGATGAAGAAGATGCCGAGAAAACAACTTTCATCACACCATGGGGAGTGTACTGTTACAAAATGATGTCGTTGGTCTAAAGAATGCTGGGGCCACTTACATGAGAGCCATGACAACCATTTTCCATGACATGATACACAAGGAGATATAAGTATATGTGGATGACATCATAATCAAATCCAAGAAGGCTACAGATCACATAGAAGATTTGAGAAAGTTCTTTGACCGGCTTCAGAGGTACAATTTGAAATTGAACCTCGCAAAATTTGCCTTTGGAGTTCCTATCGAAAAATTGCTAGGATTCATCGTCAGCCGCCGAGGAATTGAGCTAGGCCCATCAAAGGTCAAGGCTATCCAGGATTTACCATCGCCAAAGAACAAGAAAGACGTAATGAGTTTCTTGGGGCGTCTCTATTACATTAGTCGCTTCATAGCACAATCAACTGTGATATGTCAGCCGATTTTCAAAATGTGAAGAAGGATGTCACCACCAGTTGGACTGACGACTGCCAGAAGGCTTTTGAAAAAATCAAAGAATACTTATCCACACCACCAGTCCTAGTCCCGCCAGAGCCTGGTAAACCTGCTACTCTACCTCTCCGTATTAGATGGGGCTTTCGGTTGTGTCTTAGGACAACATGATGAGACATGAAGAAAGGAACATGCCATATATTATCTGAGTAGGAAGTCACACCCTACGAAGCACGGTATTCTCTGTTGGAATGCACCTGTTGTGCTCTGACGTGGATAGCCCAGAAACTGAGGCACTACTTCTGCACCTATACCACATATCTCATATCAAGGATGGATCCTTTGAAGTATATCTTCCAGAAGCCCATGCCTATAGGAAATCTAGCAAAATGACAGATATTATTGAGTGAATTTGACATCTTTTATGTAACTCAGAAGGCAGTTAAAGGACAGGCGTTAGCTGATCATCTTGCAGAGAATCTTGTAGGAGGAGAATACGAACCACTAAAAACGTATTTTCCTGATGAAGAAGTGTCATTCGTAGGAGAGGATATTGTTGAAGCCTACGACGGGTGGAGAATGTTCTTCGATGAAGCTGCAAATTTCAAAGGAGTAGGTATCGGAGTTGTTTTGGTGTCAGAGACTGGTCAACGTTACCCAGTGTCCGCAAAACTCAGATTCTCATGCACCAATAATATGGCAGACTATGAAGCTTGCATATTAGAGCTTAATTTGGCCGTTGACATGAATATCCAAGAATTGCTTGTGATTAGTGATTTAGACCTGCTGGTACACCAGGTAAAAGGAGAATTTTCGACGAAGAACACCAAGATACTACCATATCTACATCACATACAAGAGATGATGAAAAGATTCACGAAGATAGAGTTCAGACATGTCCCAAGAATCCAGAATGAGTTCGCAGATGCATTGGACACCTTGTCCTCCATGATACAACACCTGAAAAAGAATTTCATGGATCCCATTCCAGTAAGAATCCATAATCATCCAGCTTAATGTGCTCATGTTGAAGAAGAAACAAATGGAAATCCATGGTTTCACGATATCAAGGAATATTTGGCAAAAGGAGAATATCCAGAGGATGCAAATCATACTCAGAAACGTACGCTCCGGAGATTGTCCAACCATTTCTTCCAAAGTGGAGGAATTCTGTATAGAAGGACTCCAAACCTTGGACTATTACGGTGTGTTGACGCCAAGGAAGCTTCCAAACTGCTTGAAGTGATACACGCTGGAACCTGCGGCCCACATATGAGTGGTTTCGTCCTAGCCAAGAAGATACTTAGAGCAGGATATTTTTGGATAACTATGGAAATAGACTGCATCCGGTATGTCCAGAAATGTCATCAGTGCTAGATACACGCAGATATGATACGGGTACCTCCAAATAAACTTAATGCAACAAGTGAACCTTGGCCTTTTGCCGCCTGGGGAATGGATGTCATTGGACCAATCGAACACACCGCTTCAAACGGTCACAGGTTCATTCTAGTGGCCATAGACTACTTCACAAAATGGGTTGAAGCTTCATCTTACAAAGATGTAACCAAGAAAGTCGTCGCAGATTTCGTTAGAGACCGTATTGTTTGCCGATTCGGGGTTCCAGAATCCATCATCACTAACAATGCCGCCAATCTCAACAATGATGTAACGAAAGCTATGTGCGAGACCTTCAAAATCAAGCACAAGAACTCCACAGAATACCGGCCCCAAATGAGTGGAGCCGTGGAGGCTGCCAACAAGAACATTAAGAAGATACTAAGGAAGATGGTTGATAATCACAAGCAGTGGCACGAGAAGTTACCATTTGCTTTATTGGGATACCATACCATAGTCTGCACATCAACCGGCGCAACTCCTTACTTAATAGTCTACGGTACTGAAGTCGTCATTACCGCCGAGGTAGAAATTCCTTCCTTGACAATTATACAGGAAGCCGAATTTAGTGACCCAGAGTGGGTAAGAAGTCGCTATGAGCAATTATCTCTCATTGACGGGGAAAGAATGAATGCAGCGTGTCATGGTCAGCTTTATCAGAAAATAATGTCCAGAGCTTTCAACAAAAGGGTCAAACCCAGACAGTTCGCACCGTGGCAGCTAGTGATGAAGCGGACCTTCCCGCAATAAGATGAAGCCAAAGGTAAGTCTTCACCCAATTAGCAAGGGCCCTACATGGTTCACAGAGTACTAACAGGAGGAGCGCTCATACTTGCAGAAATGGACGGAGAAGTTTGGGTAAAACCTATCAACTCGGACGCAGTCAAGAGATACTACGTTTAGGATTGTTTACATTCCTTCATTTGATGTAACTGAACTACGCTTGACTTGATCCGTTTAAGAGGGGATACACAGGCAGCCCTGTGGGTTCAGTCACAATTAAATAAAATTTTCATTTTCCCCACAATTAGAAACTGGGGCAGAATTTTGAGGAGGACCCTCAAAATACCGAAGCAAGTTCAGCCAACGACACTGTATGCAGAACAGGCAGAACATCGTCTGAATAATCGGGGCATAATTTTGAGGAGTACCTTCAAAATTCTACGATGAGGAGGTCGTAATGTCTCAGATAGAGTTACAGTTACTGGTTCATCTAATTTATTTAATATTGCATATTACTGTGTTTTAAATAACTATGCACGTATGTTTTTCAAAAACTTTATTTTTAGCCGGAAGCTACCCATGGTAACTCGAGTAGGATTTCTATGCGGAGCAAAGTAAAGCAAGTAGGTGAAGGCACGAACCAACCTCCCCGTAAAACTCACAATTTTTCTTTGGACGCAGGAACAAGGAATAGCCGCAAGTACGTGCGCATATTAAAATCACTGTCTTCATAACGACAAAAGCTGCTAAGCGCAAATATATCTCCAGCTAAGAAATACTTTGTTCCTACCTACTATCTATTCATTGCATGAGATTAAGCATTGTCTCAAATCTTGCATGAGACTAAGCTCTGTCTCCTCAATTTCATAAGGCTAAGCTCTGCCTTCCTATTGCATAATACTAAGCTCAGTCTCCACCTTGCATAAGGCTAAGATATGCCTTCCCATTGCATGAGACTAAGCTCGGTCTCCACCTTGAATGAGGCTAAGCCCTGCCTCCTCAATTGCATAAGGCTAAGATCTACCTTTCCTATTGCATGAGACTAAGCCCAGTCTCCATCCTTGCATGAGGCTAAGCTCTGCCTCCTCAACTGCATAATGATAAGCTCTGCCTTTCGCATTGCTTGAGACTAAGCTCAGTGTCTGCCTTGCATGAGGCTAAGCTCTGCCTTTCCTATTGCATAATACTAAGCCCAGTCTCCATCCTTGCATGAGACTAAACTCAGTCTCCACCTTGCATGAGGCTAACCCTTGCCTCCTCAACTGCATAAGGCTAAGCTCTGTCTTTCCTATTGCATAAGACTAAGCCCAGTATCTATCCTTGCATGTGGCTAAGCCCTTCCTCCTCAACTGCATAAGTCTAAGATCTGCCTCTCCCACTGCATAAGACTAAGCTCAGTCTCCACCTTGCATGAGGCTAAGCCCTACCTTCTCAACTGCATAAGGCTAAGCTATGCCTTTCCTATTTCATGAGACTAAGACCAATCTCCATCCTTACACGAGACTAAGCCCTGTCTCCTCAACGACATAAGGCTAAGCTCTGCCTTCCCATCGCACGAGACTAAGCATTGTCTCCAATCTTGCATGAGGCTAAGCCCTGCCTCCTCAACTGCACAAGGCTAAGCTCTGCCTTTCCACTGCACGAGACTAGGCATTGTCTCCAATCTTGAATGAGGCTAATCCCTGCCTCCTCGATGGCATAAGGCTAAGTTCTACCTTCCCATTGCATGATACTAAGCATTGTCTCCAATCTTGCAAGAGACTAAGCATTGTCTCTCCTTGCATAACCCCAAATGTTGTGTTGTTCAAAACCTTATAGTTCTCTTGTCTTGGGGATAAGATCAATATTTCACATCATTATCCAAAGGCATTATAGTTTAGAGGCATTATCCTCATGGCCCGAGAACATCATTTCATGGCCTGCGAATCCCCTATCTCACAATTCATGGCCCGGGACGTCATGGTATAAGGACATTATCCTCACCGTCCAAAGATGATCTCCATGGTCCAAAGGGAATTTGCATCATGTTTAAATTCATGCAATAATATATATGTATTTGTGTGCATCGTATTTGATGTTTTCAGGTGATCCGAGAAGTAACCGTTCTCCTAACGGGAGCAATCTTCGCTCCAGTTCTAATTCAACGTTCATATCTTGCAACTATTTCAAATGTAACCGATCACCGTCTGTTACCAATTCCCATCCGATAAATAGTCGAATATCCATAACCATTCCCAGATACAACCATTCCTAGTACCGATATTGTCATGTCCAAAATATCTTGTTCGTTCTTACAATAACTCCATCGGTTTATTCCATCGTTGGATCTAGGACTACACATGGCCTGATTCTTGTAAAACCATGGATATGTAGGCAGATCAGAAACCAGGGTCCGGCCTATATTTTTCGAAATCACCCCATTCGGTCAAAATTGGTCATCATTTCTTTACCCAACAACTCTTTCATCCTTCCCGGGTAAAGAGGGGCAGCTGTTGATACCTAATTTTTCCCTCATATTTTGGAAAATTTATCTCATCATGTTCGAATTACTGCTTTAACCTTCGATACAAACTGGATCATCTTTGTTAGACCACTATGACAATGTTACCTGCTACTTTGAAGAATAGTTTGTAGATGTCTTAATTTGTGACTGTAATTTCACTCCTCTGCTAGAATGATTCCCTTCCCCTTCTATGATTATTTGACTCATCACAGCTCTGCCCTATTTTTCTTGATAATAACACTAGGTTATGTACTCAGCCTAATTCAGCCATGTTTTAACTTATTATGCACCTATGATCTTGCCAAATCTACAAACATGTTCTTTGCCAACTTTTATTTAGCATGCGATTGTTGTTGTGCTATCATGTGGAGCATGTTTATCATTTTCATTAAGCTTGTTTTTCTCTAAGTTCTGTGATTTGTTTAATTATCTGCTTGTTAACTCAATTTGGTCATATCTGTTTAAATCCCCTATTCATATTTTCTCAATTTTGGTCTTTTCTTTCCCTGTCACCTAAGCTCTTTTGAATCCCATTCTTAGCCGGATGTAAGCCAAGGCTATCTAGATTCTGTCCTTTGGCCTCCCTAGTGTAAGCACTGCTCAGGGTTCATCTGAGACCCTCGTGAACTCTAACACACTAGGATCTCGTCCTTAATCCTTCCTCTGAACTGTTTTTGTTAACCACCCTAGTGTGAGCACTGCCTGGGTTCTTGAAGCCCTCGGGAACTCTGACACACTAGGGCCTTGGTTCTATATGCTCAACTCTGTCTTGTTCTCACGGGGTGAATCACTCAATTCCTGGTTGCTTTACGTCTATGAGTATGTAACTTTGGGGCTGTTGTGAATTGTGAGAATGAAGGCTTGGCCTGTCCAGGTGTATTTTGGTCATGCTATAGGCTCCTTGTATCTATTCTACTCTGTAATTTATACTATTCATTATGGGTATGTAATAATTATTGTAATAACATTTTGGGGTATTAGTGAAATTGGGAAAGAGATTTTTATATTATTCTTGCATTCAATTGAGTAGAAATCCTACCTATAGGTTCAATAATGTGTTATTTTACATTCAATTGTCGTGTGTTAGAAATCATGCCTATAGGTATTATGTTATTTTCAATCATTATATGTTAGCAATGCTGCCTATAGGTTCATCACTTGGTTCAATTGTGTTCTATTTCTGCTCGTTAGAAACCATGCCTATAGGGAATTATATGATCCAATGTGCGTGTCGGATTCTGTTTACATGATGCCCTATTCACAAATTCTAGAAATCATGTCTATAGGATCTAAAATCAACTTTAATTGTATAAATCATGCATGTAGGTCTGAACTAGTTTAATTATCATCTTGCTCGTTTATTCAGAAGTTTTCAACACTGTGTCATTATCATCACTATAAAATATGCATATAGGACTAAATAAGTAATTTCGAATATTATTCTGTGATTACCACTATTCATTATTGCATAGAACACCTAGACATCATGCCTATAGGTTTAATCCCCTTATGCTTAAAACCAGTGGGCAAGTTTTGTAGGCTTTTGGAAAGCGTGTTAAAGAATGGCTTCTGCGTATAAATTGTCTGCTCATTCATTCAATATCACATAGAAATCCTGCCTATAAGTTTCTACAACCTTAACTGGTGAAAATCTGCAATTGTCAATGTTAATTAGTTTCGCGTGCATTTGTTGTCTAAATGCGGAGGCTAACTTGAGCCCTTTATTTGCTTATATGTGAAAGTCCAAAATATTTTGTATGTCGCCTAGTATTTTCCCTTTTGAACAACCTGAGTTAAAGTCTAGAACCACCCTATAGAAGTCCAAATGCCTCCTGGACCATAGGCATGGGACGGGTAGTGCACGCATAGAGTACGACTTAGAATTGACTAGTGCATTTTAGGTAAACAACTTAAAGATAGTAATCGGGTAGCAGGAGATGATAGTCTGTGCCCGCTGAATAATATGAGTAACACCCCATATTGAGGGAGTTATGAAGTATTATTTATGTTTCACGGGATGACCCTTTAGGCTAATAAACTTAGGAACCCCCCCCCCCCCCCTCCGTACACACACACACACACACATTTGTTTAAAGTTAATCATTTATTTTGTTTGTCCAAATTGGTTCTCTTCTCTTAGAATAATTCATATAATGCGAGTTCGGCTGGGAACCACCGTTGTGGACCTCGAGGAGTGCCTAACACCTTCTCCTCAAGGTAATTTGAGACCTTACCCAATCTTTGGTGACGCAAACAGGTTAATCTAGAGTTATTTGCAAATAGGTACCCTAATGCACCTTAATCCGTTTAGGGAACACTCTCTCTTTTAATACTCTTCATTTAAAAGAGTTGTCACATGTCGAAACTCGATTTCGCGAGAAAAAGTGGCACGACAACGTGCATGTAGATTCTACATTGGCGATTCTACAAAAGAGGAAGAAGGCTATTGGGTGGACATTAGCATATATATGGGGGATAAGCCTCGCATTTTGCATGCACAAGATTAACTTGGAGGAAGGTGCCAATCCATCTATAGAACATCAAAGGAGACTCGATGAGGCTATGCAAGAGGTTGTCAAAAAAGAGATTATCAAGTGGTTAGATACCGGAGTTGTGTCACGCCCCAAACTCAGGAAGCGCGACCGGCTCTCAACCGAGTGGACCAGGCCGAGCAAGCCTGTTAGATTTCCTTCTACCCAAACTCATCCATAAATAAGGAGGAGATATACTCCATTAATCAAACACTAAGTAGTTTTCATTAGCAACTTCCATTTCATTTCCGTTAGTAGCTTCAATCATAATTTCCAAAATATTACAAGTTTATAGATTTAATGAAAAATATGTTTGCTAAATACCAACATTTCTAGTTTTGAATCCCAACATCAACCATCACCCACAACCTGTGCACGGAGCCTATAAGTACAACTGAAGAGTAATATGGAAATGCTGGCAACAAGGCTCCGGCTATACCTTAAGACAAAAACTACATGAGAAACAAAAGATACATGACCCCGAAATGAAGTGAGGCTCATCAAGTCAGCTGAAGAGAGTGTACCGCTATCACTGATCACTGTCGCCTGCTGTGGAACCACCTGCATCCATTAAAGAGCAGTGCGCCCTGCAAAAAGGATGTTAGTATTGTCGATATAGTACTAGTATGTGAAACTAAAACACTATCTCAACAGAATGAACAATAATACAGGGGAAACAGTCAAGAATGCAATATGAGCTTTAAATAACACTTAAAACATCAAGTTAAGGATCACATAGATTTTCAAGTCAATTTCCACATTATTAGGTTGGGTGGTTTTTAGTGCCAATATGCCACAGTCCACAATACCATCGTATTTTTATACGGAGCCGATCTCACCCGATCGGCTAAACCATCTCATTTGAGACATGAATCATATTCAAAATTTCATACAACAATACCATCGTGCTATTACACGGAGTCTGATCTCGGCCCGATCGGCTAAGCCATCTCATTTGAGACATCAACCATATTCACAATTTCATATTTCTTTCCTATTTTTTCACTACATTGGCACGAGTGGCCCCAATTATGACGTTATTCTTGGCGCTTGGCCGTATTTCATATTCAATACTTTTATTTCTTTCAATTTCAAAGATCACCATCAAATATCAACATATAGAATACTTCAGCAATCATATACCTCAAATTCATTAGTAATGGAAACTTCAAACACAAAAGGTTTCATCCAAAATGATCGGGCATACCAACCAGCAATAGAAACACACATCAAAATCATAAACAATCAATACATCATTTACTCTTGCGATAATCTTTCCCAGAAATGACAATGCACAATTTTAACACATGAGTATGTCAGAAATCAAGTCACACTGGATACATTTATAAAGCAAAGAATTAGTTAAATAGCCACTTATGGGCATAAATCGGGTACAAAAGCTTCCAAGCAATTCTATTTTTGAAATCAGTTTTAAACAGTTGAGTCGAGGCTCATTTCATAATCTTTATCACATTTTCTCATTTAATTGGCGCCACTAGCCATAATTATAACTTAAAATCTTGGCACTTTAGCCACACTCTATTTCCCAATTCACTTATTGATTATCAACAGCAAGATATTTTCAATCAAGGATTTAGGCACGCATATGAGAAATTAAGAGTCTCAAGCATATTGAGTTTTTTTCTCACACAATTTGGCATACTAGCTTTCATTTGGAACACGGCTCAAAGCCATAACATTCTAATACGCAAACCACACTTTGAGCATATATCTTTCGACATAAGGCTCATTAGAAATAGTCAAGTTTATAGGAGATAACCCGAAATATAGAAATTAGGAATCTTGAGCCAACCATACCAGAACTTACGGGAACATTATGGAATTTGATTCTAAGAGAGAAAGTTTAGCCAACATACCTTGTTTGATTAAATTACTACAACCCCCAACACTTCTAGCAACAATCTATAGGAAGATAATGAAGATCGGTTAATAATTAGAAGGATTCCCATGATGTAACTCTCTTAGGAATTTTGTCAAACACCTAACATGCGAAATAGACTACAAGGCTCTACAATGGAGATTTTTTCATCCCTCAACTAATTTCAACAAGAAACTACCCAAAATGGTTCATTACTTCACATAATACAACTTTGTGTCACATGCATGACCCCTTTCCAACCCCACAATATACATTTGAACTCATAACCTCTTTTATGAAATCTTAGAAGTAGGACTTACCCGGAAAGATAATGATCTAGTGATTAGCTTCCTTGATTCTTGAGAATTGGTGCAAGATTGGATGATTAGAATGTTAGGTTTCCTCATTCCCTCTCTAAAATGCTCTCACCTCTCTCTATATTCACCAGAAAATTGCCCCAAATAAATCCCCAAAGCATATTTATCAAAATGGAATCGGGTTATGAAAATGGGAAAATAAAGCCTCCGAAATCAGGTCTGCGGTCGGAGAATGGACCGCAGAACGGGTATGCGGTTCGCAGAATGGATCGCAAAACTGGTGCCCAGAAGTGGTCTGCACTGGGCAGGTCTGCGACCATTTTGCGATTCGCAGACCATTTTTGCGGTTCGCAGAATGATTTTGCGGTCGCAGAATCACATTTTACCAGCTTTTGGTAATTTGGTCATAATTTATTGTAGGAGTGTCCACATGATGAATTATTTGAAGCGTTAGAAACTAGACTCGAAGATATTTCATTTGATATGTTTCGCATTACATAACACCTTATATATTTGTAGATATGCTCGTCCAAAGTTTGGACTTGTGTGAACTCATTTGTAATTTTAGCCTATTATGTAATTTTCCAACTTGACTTAGGCCTCTTCTTAGACCCCACCTTACTTATAATATGCCTCGTACACTTATTACCATATCCCTTTGATATCCATCACATTAATAGCACATAAAATAATATAATTAGCCTACCTTGGCACCACAAAATCTTAAATTACTTAGCGAAATTTTTTTTCCGGGGCCTTACATGTTGTCTACCCCATTTCCAATAGTTCGTGGAATTATCCGGTTTAATGTGTCTCGAAGTAGGGTCGAGAGTGTGTATGGACTATTGTAAGCTCAACAAAGTCATAAGGAATGATCATTTTCCACTTCTCTTCCTAGACCAACTGCTTGATAGATTGGTCGATCGTGTTTTCTATTGTTTTCTTGATGGGTATTTAGGATACAACCAAATTCTTATGCGCCGGAGGATCAAGAGAAAACAACCTTTACATGTCCCTATGGTACTTTTGCCTTCAAGCGGATGTCATTTGGTTTATGCAATATACCGACGACTTTTCAAAGGTGTATGTTGGCTATATTCACGGACATGGTAGAGGATTACCTTAAAGTTCTCATGGATGACTTGTCGGTGGTCGGGGATTCTTTTGATGATTGTCTTGCAAATTTGGATAAAGAGGCAAGATGTGAAGAAACAAACTTGGTGCTCAATTGGGAGAAATATCATTTCATGGTCGAGGAAGGCATTGTCCTTGGCCACAATATCTCAAAGAATGTAATTGAAGTTGACAAGGAAAAAATTGAGGTGATTTCTAAACTTCCAACTCCAACTTCGGTAAAAGGCGTGCGGAGTTTCTTAGGTCACGCGGGGTTTTACCGGTGCTTCATCAAAGATTTCTCTAACGTAATGAACTCATTGTGCAAGCTTCTCGAGAAGGATGCGAAGTTTAACTTCAATGATGATTGCATCATAGCTTTTGAATTATTAAAGTTCAAGTTGACAACTACTCACATCATCATCGCTCCAAATTGGAGTGTTCCGTTTGAGCTCATATGCGATACAAGTGACGTAGCGGTGGGGGATATTTTGGGGCAACGCATCTGGTATACTATGCTAGTAAGACCATGAATAGTGCCAAGTCAACTATACCATTACGGAGTAAGAGCTCCTTGCCATTGTGTTTGCAATTGAGAATTTCCACCCGTACTTGATGGGTGCAAAAGTGATTGTCTACACGAATCGTGCGGCACTTCGTTATCTTATGAGCAAAAAAGATTCCAAAGTTCGGTCGATGAGATGGGTGCTTTTGCTGCAAGAGCTTGACATTGACATCCAAGATTGAAAAGAGAGTGAAAATCAAGTGGCGAACCACTTGTCTCGTTTGGAGGAGGAGGGGAGGCCGCATGAATGGCCTTGAAATCAATGACTCCTTCTCTAATGAGCAACTCTTGGCTATTTCAATGAAATAGGTTCCATGGTTCGCGGATCTAGGAAATTTCCTTGTGTGTGGTATCATCCCGGATGAGTTCTCTTCAAACCAAAGGAAGAATCTCAAACGGGATTGTCAAGATTATTATTGGGATAAACCATACCTTTTCTGGATTTGTTCGGATGAGGTGATTAGAAGATGTGTACTGGAAGAAGAACAAGGTGAAATTCTTGGGGCTTGTTATTCTTCGCCTTACGGCGGTCATCATGGTGGAGCGAGAACGGCAACCAAAGTGCTTAGTTGTGGTTTTTATTGACCCACTCTTTACAAGGATGCAAGTGATCTAGTGACACGATATGATAAATGTTAAAGGGCCGATGGGATCTCAAAGAAAAATTAAATGCCTCTCACTACCATTTTGAAGATTGATATTATTGATGTGTGGGGTATTGACTTTATGGGTCCTTTCGTGAGTTCTTGTAGAAACACCTACATCTTGGTCACGGTTGATTACATGTCCAAATCGGTTGAGGCCATTGCTCTTTCTAACAATGAGGCAAGAAGTGTGGTGGCGTTCTTGAAGAAGAATATTTTCACAAGGTTTGGTACTCTGCGGGCTATTATAAGCGATGGGGGTCACATTTTTGCAATAAGGCTTTTGACACCTTACTTAGCAAGTATTGTGTTACTCATCAAGTCATGACTCCATATCATTCACAAGCAAGCGGTCAAGTGTAAGTCTCCAACCGGGAGATAAAGAGTATTTTGTCCAAAACAGTGAATGCTAACCGGACGGATTGGTCCAAGAAGCTTGATGATACATTATGGGCTTATCAGACGACTTACAAAACACCTATCGGAATGTCTCCATACTGGTTGGTGTTCGGAAAAAGCTTGTCATCTTCCAGTGGAACTTGAGCACAAAATCATGTGGGCTCTAAAGAAGTTGAATCTTGATTGGGATGTAGCCGCTAATTTGAGGGTTGCACACTTCAATAAATTGGACGAGTTCCGGTACCATGCCTATGTAAGTTCGTCCTTGTACAAAGAAAAGATGAAATTTCTTCATGACAAATACATTTGGAACAAAGAGTCCAAGGAGGATGATCTTATGTTTTTGTTCAACTCACGGTTAAGGATGTTTCCCGGGAAGTTAAAGTCCAAATGGAGTGGCCCGTTTGAAGTTGTGAGTGTGAAACTTTTTGGTGCATTGAACTTGAAGAACAAAAACAATGAGGTGTTCCGAGTCAATCGTCACCGGGTGAAGCACTATTTAGGAAAAGTTGGAGATGACCATGTTGTGGTGGTCATTCATTTAATTGATGGTATTCTGCGTTGTGTCGCGACATTAAATTAGGCACTTTTTGAGAGGCAACCCATGTTTCTTTTTCTTTTTTTTTCTTTGTTTCTTTTGTAGTTAGGTTTTCTTTTTGTCCTAACTTGATTTGAAGTGTGCTACAGGGATGAATGTGCCTTATAGGAAGTGTGGATAGAAATTTGATTAAGTGTTGAAAGAATTGCGGACCGCAAGTGCATTGGGCGGACCGCAAGTGCATTGTGCGGACCGCACAATTATGGTTGTTGCAGCAAAACTGCTATGCGGCCATACGAATGACTTGCGGACCGCACAAATAGAGGATGGAAAATGACTACTCTCTGAAGTTGGTTTGTCAGAGAAATGCTCGATCTGCGGCTGCAACAAATATTCTGCGGTCGCAACAGGGATCGGTGGTCGCACACAAAAATCTACGAACCACAGACAAAATGATGCTTTAAGATCAAAAGGTAACAAAGTGAGGTCCGCAATTGAAATTATGCGGTCGCACTCGCCCCTTCTCCCTTTCACAATTCGATGAGTATAAATAGAAGGCTAGGGCTCATGTTTCAAGTTTCCCTCTTTGGGCACAAAAACTTGCACCAATTTGAAATCTCATGGTAAATCATCTACCCACACACCCAATGTTGCTCCCAAACGCACACGCAAATATACGTGATCGATAAGTAATATAGAATTGTATCGTACCCACAGGGACTTGTGATAAACTATTAACTAAATTAAACTAAGACAATTAATCTATTCAGGCAATTTTATAAATATTGTTAACTACAACTAAACTAGAGTCAAAACTAAGAAATTAAAAAAACAAGTTGGCGAAATTAGACACGAATTCAATGATAGCCGATATTCTAGAGTTATGGGTTAGCTAACAATCTCGTTGAGTTTCGCCACTTAAATTGTCTAATTAATTTATCTAATTTATTGATTTACAGAGTTAATATTACCCGTAGCCTTCTCCTGAAGTACTACTCGTCTATTCAAGCTAACCTAACGCCTATATTCCTATGGAATTAGAATTAACATGAACGCATTAATAATTCGTGTATAGTAACTAAGCAAGGCGATTAGGTATATTCCTAGTCTAACCGCAAATCTGTTCCCGATGCTCGAGTTCAAGATCTTGCTCTACTCAATCTTATATGCAATCCAGAATTTCCTCTCCCGAGTTCAATCCTAGATTCATAGATAGCATTCAATTGGTGATCAAGTAATCAAATAATTAAGCGCAAGATTGAATAAATAAACCAATATGATAAAATAATAAGAATAATTCAAGCTTCAAACTACGACGTTCATGCAACACCCAAAACTCTAGAACTAATAAACTATAAGATTAAAACAAGATAAGAAAAGAAAAACTAGTTAGAAGCCTCCTCCAAAGTGTAGTGTGTGTTTCCCCACGTGAATTCTCCTTCAAAGTATCTTAGATCTAATCCAAATTAGGTTTAGAACCTCTTTTATACGAGTTGGGACCATGTAGAACCGAAGTAACCTTGTCCCAAACGAAGAAGGAAAAATCTTGTACCCAACGTCCAAGCCAGCGCAAGGCGCTGGCCCTAGCGCTAGATCTAGTAACTTTCTTTTTTGCAATCTTAACTTTTTGCTGCATTTTTCTTGGCATTCTGGTATATCTTTCTTTTGTCTTCCATGGGGGTGGAGGGGGACAAAACCCAAAGGGTGTCTCCTTTTTTTTTTTTTCTTTCTTTTTCTTTCGTGTTTTATCCAATTTTGCTCCAAATCTCTTCATCTTCACACCGCTTTATTCTTACACAATTAAAATATAATATTAAGCATAATGAAATATAACTAATACTCAAAAGATGATCAAAAGTGCTAGAATATGAGGCAATAATGGTTAAATATATGCATTTTTAACCGAACAACAACACCATACACTTAGACTCTTGCTCGTCCTCAAGTAAGAATTAAAATCACTCTCAATAAATTAAGCCTAGAAACACCATCACTTCGGTTGGTACTAACAATTAGGCCCTATAGCAACTCAAACCAGCAGATATACACTTCCTCATCATCATGCAAGATATACAAGTCACAAACAAACAACAAACTTCTAACCTCATAATCTCAGTGATGGACTCTAACTTACCAAATTTAAGCTCGCTCACCTACTCTGTATATTAAGCTAATAACATCACATATCTGTCATGAGACTAGTTCCCTCACAAGAATACATAGTCCATACACTCAAATCAAAGAATCAATATAATTTAAGGAATTAGCATCAAAGAACAACTCTCGCACTCACAAATGAATTCTCATGTATGCACAAAGAACCATAGGCTTGCCCATTGTGTACATATATACTAATTAAGTATGCTCGAATAGAATCAAATAGGACTTTGACGGGTTGTAATGTTGGCTAAGGGACGGGTAGGAGAACTATATAATAGTGACTTACACTTCCATAAGCACTTTGCACTTATAGACTTCATCACCCATTATTTTCATCTCTTAATTTTATTTTTCAGCCCTCTCTTCATCTATTATTTCACAAATATTTCCCTCATATCAAGAACGTTTTATTTTTGTTTTAGAAATTTTTCTTTTCTCTTTTTTTTCATATCACATTCTTTTCAAGAGGGCCTTTTAATCACTTTTCAGCTATCATTGGTCACAAATTTTCACTTAATCATCCCTCTCTTCAAATTTCACAATTAATATCACAGTCTAAGCAATAATGCTCAAGGAAGCAGGGTGCAAAAACTAGGGATTCAACAAAAGGATCAAGGCAAAAATACAGCTTCCAAACAAAAGGCTACATGTTCAATAGGCTAACTAGTGGTACAATAACTAAAAAGGCTAAAATTCGCAAGACATATCAAAGAAAGCCTATTATCACCTTCTAAACAGAGAAACGCTTTTATTTCGCTTCAATAACATGCAGGGCAAGTTCTAGACTAAGATGCAAAACATGCAATATATGTAAGAAATTCTCACCACACATGGCACAAGTATCAATCAAGATGGATCAATTCTACTCTAAGAGAGACAGGATCATAGTGAACGACAAAATAAGAATAAGTTATATACAGAGTCACAACCCTGAGCTTAGGTGTTAGAAAGTCTGCTATTTTATTCATTACTCAAGCATTCAGAGGAAAATACTACTCAAACTCGGGCCTAAATATGCTAGTATCAAACAAGTCATAAAGGTTTTTCTTCTCTCTTTTTCTACTCCTAAAATAAAGAAAAATAATAATCTAATCCTAAAAAATAAAATAATTTATCCGGTTCAAGTTACATCCCTTCAAAATGGCGGTAAGAATCATATTATTGTCATTGTTAATACATTGAGAGATATAATTTATGATATTCTGATCTCTGAATTGGTATATATAATTGGTGCACAACATCTTTGTCGATGTCTGCGTCTCCTTCAATCCACTGATCATTTTAGTCCTTAACTCTACGAAGTTGTAACCTTCTTCTCCTATCTCTAATGGTGCTACGAATTTATTTAGAATTCGAGTCACATTTTTCAAACCGCTTCACCTTAGCTTTCTGTTTGAGAATGGCATCTTACATCCCCATCCATCTAATATATTCGGCATGGACTTTAATTCAAATCAGTTATGAACTGATGATTACTGTTATTGAGATCCATCCACTCAAGGCCTTGCATTTCGGATTCCCGGATATGGACCTAAGCAAACATATTACCAATACCTTCTTTTGACCATTGATTCATTATTTTGCTAAACATCTTTAAGATTTTGTTGTAATTTTCACATAGCGTTTTTTCTGTCTCTAACTACTTCATACATCTTTTGCTAATTTCATTAAAAATAATTTAGTGCTCGGTCCAGAAGTCGAGGTACTTGAAGTATAAGATCTCCCGTTGGTTATTGTTTTGGCATTGGATAAGTAAAGGTCTATGATCATAGCATGTTCTTGCCAAATGCCTAACCACACTGTTGTGAAAAAGCTGGGATCATTGGTCATTAATAAATAATTTGTCAAGTCTCTTCAGATTCTTCTTCTAGGTTTTCAATTACTATACCATGTGAATTCAAGACCAACAAATCCTAAATTCGTAACTTCACATTTATCCATATAAGTATTAAACTCCACACAATTGTGCACTTTTTGATTTCTGCCTCTTTTAATTCTTCTCATCAGGATCCAGGATCACCATTAATACACCATGACCCATTGATTTGCAGATAGACATTTTCAAAGATTGCTTCATAATTCTCTCCTCTCTTTAGTTATGCACATAGCATACACTAATGTAAGGTAAAGATCGCCGTTGACAGCCCCATAATGCAATTTTATTGTAAATACCAGGGACAACATGATAGTTTCTTAACTTGTAGCACTTGAAATGATTGCAAGTAAATCTCTATCATAAATATTGCTAGTTGATATATGGCAAGTATGTCAACAAACCAATTATCATAAGTTAAACCATACTCATAATCTAATTTTTTTTATAGCTGGCGTTCACAAGAAATGAAGATGAGTTTTTATTAAATAGTTTAGCGACTTTTATAACAGAAGTTATAAGTTGAATGATTAGTTATGAAGAAAGTAACTCTATCAATTAATAATCTTGGAGGAAGTTTTCAATTATTTTTATGACTTATAGTACAGTAAAGACTAATAATTTATCTTTGGTGTTGCTAACCAAAAGAAAAAATTCACACTCAATATTTTTAAATTGCATACTGACCAATATTGTTCAAAGATGATCATTTATCTTTTTAAAAGTGAAAACTTGTCAATTGACAAAATCACATTGCAAACTACTATATTTCCTTTTAATATAAGTAAGTAAATAAAGATTTTTATTAAATAAAAGAATTTAGTTAAAAGGATCTAAGTAAGAGCACTAGCACTAGCCTTGCAAAATCAAACAAGTTGTAAGGTAGTTTACTTTTTACCACAAAAAATATGGTGAGATGAGTGACTTCATTTCCTTTACTAGAAATTGAGGTTTAAGCCCTGGGAATGAAAAAAATTCAGCTAAAGAGTATTTTTCTTTTAAATGAATTTATGCGTCACGAATTTAGAGGGCGTTTGGACATAAGAATCGTAAAATTTCAGAAAAAAGTGAAATTGTTATTTCAAGTGAAAGTGGTATTTGAAAATTAAAATTGTGTTTGGACATGAATATAATTTCGGGTTATTTTTTGAATTTTTGTGAGTGATCTAAATGAAAATTAATAACTTTTTGGAGTTTTTTAAATTTTTAAAAAATTTCAAAATTCATGTTTAAGTGAAAATTGAAATTTTTATGACAAAATACTGAGTTCGAAAAAAAGTGAAAAAAATTTCATGGCCAAATGGGCTCTTAAATTATTTAGGTTAATGAATTCCGAATAACCATATACAGGAAATAAAAGGTAAAGGCTCAATTTGTATATTAAGGGTATTTTCTTATTTAAAAGAAAAAGAGAATAATAATAACTTCCTGACCGAAAAATCTCTATATATTAGTCAATACTATAAAAAGAAAATCAGAAAACAGAAAAAGAATCAGGCGAGTACATTTCGGATCCCAAAACTTACTCTCAATCGCGCTCTCTTATCTTTCGATCTCTTCGCTAAAATTTTCAATTTCCAAACCCTAATTTTCCCCCAGATTCCCCCTCTTATCTTTATTTACCCAATAGATCCTTCAACTTTTCCTAATTTTCCCTTTTTTTTCTCTTTCATTATTTTCCAAAAAACCCTAGATCCGTACAACATTCGATTTCCCTGAAATTGGGAATTTTGGTTCTCAATCGGTCTAGCTTTTTCTAATTTTCACTCTGCAAATCAATTTCTCTTTGCGGAAACCCTAGCTCCCAATTTGTATGTATGACTTCAGATGCTAAAGGTTTGAATTTTAGAGAAAGGCTTCGTTGGGGCGACGGTACCAAAGTTTATACCCGAAAAAAGCGTAGGATCCAAAAGAAGGATAATAGTAACAACGACGTTTCTCCGGCGACCGCCGACGCCGACGCCGCTGTAGAAGCAGCCACAGCCGTAGACGTAGCCGTATCGGACACCAATGTATTCCATGAAAAGAGCAAGCTTTACGAAAATAATAATGTTTCGCAGCCAATTTCACAAACCCTAGATGCAGATGGGCACGGTAGCTGTGGAGGAGCGGCGGTTTCAGATGGAGGAGACGGTGGCACTACGATGGAGGTTAACCGGGAGGTAGCCCCGGAAGGCAGTTGTGGTGGTCTGCCTAATTATGAAGAAGGATCACAACCTAGAGAGGATCTTGAGGTGGCTAATAGGTTGGTTAAACCGGTAATTTCTAGACTTGAAGATAGGGTTAGGATTAGCTTAACTGGGGTAAGGTCGGGAACTGAGATTAGAGATCTTAGAAGGACGCTAGAGAGGGAGCTCGATCATGTTAGGAGTTTTGCGAAGAAACTTGAAGCTAAGGAGTTTCAGCTGACTTCGCGTAACATTGGTAACAATGGTAGTGTTGTTGCTGTTCCTGGTGATGCTGTTGTCTCCCATAGTTATCCACAATATATGGGTAGTGACACTTTGATCAATAGTAGGTCTTTAGTGCGAGTGCATTCAGAGGTGGGTTCGGTGGGGCATATTCAACCAAGACCATTCCGTCCACCTCGTCTTGCAGTTGTTGTAAACAACCACGCGGTTGGTGAATTTGTGGAGAAGGAGAAGAGGACCCCGAAGGCTAATCCGTATTACAAGAATTCCGAGTTCCTTCTTGGAAAGGACAGACTACCTTCCGAAACCAATAAAAAATTGAAGAGCAACGGGAGTGGGAGTGTATCAAAGTACGGATTTGCATTTGGATTTGGAACATTTGATAAGCATAGAAAACAACTGTTTCGAAGTTGTAGTGACCTGCTTCAGAGGTTAATGAAACATAAGCATGGTTGGGTGTTCAATGAGCCGGTAAATGTAGAGGCTCTTGGGCTCCATGATTATCATAATATAATTAAGCATCCTATGGATTTGGGCACTATTAAGAATAGGCTATCCCAGAATTGGTACAAGTCTCCGAAGGAATTCGCAGAGGATATAAGACTTGTCTTTAGCAATGCCATGACTTATAACCCTAAAGGGCAGGATGTTCATGTAATGGCTGAACAGTTGTCACAGATTTTTGAAGAGAGGTGGGCTGCTATAGAGGCCAAGTATAATCCAGGGTGGAGGTATCAAATGTATCATGATGCAGGCTTGCCCACTCCCACTTCAAGGAGGGCCCATCTTCCTCATCCTTTTGTCCATGAACCTGTGCCTTATCATACACTTACACATTCTCCTCGAGCAAGGACTTTAGAAAGGTCTGAGTCAATTACTGGGGCAGCTGATGCGAATAAGAAGCCCTTCATTTTCTCTCATGTTGGTAGGACACCAGTTCCCAAGAAACCTAAAGCAAAGGATCCCAATAAGAGGGACATGACGTATGAAGAAAAGCAGAAACTTAGTACAAATCTTGAGAATTTACCTTCAGAAAAGCTTGATGCAATTGTTCAGATCATTAAGAAGAGGAGCACAGCACTTAATCAGAATAACGATGAGATTGAAGTAGACATAGACAGTGTTGATGCAGAAACTCTATGGGAGCTGGACAGGTTTGTGACAAATTACAAAAAGAGTCTGAGCAAGAATAAGAGGAAAGCTGAACTTGCTCTTCAAGCCAGAGCAAGAGCTGCTCAAAGTGCTCCCGCTGCAGTGAGTTTTGAGTCACATATATCTCTCTCTTCTTGTCTCTCTGTCTGCTTTAAATACATGGTTATCTAGTGTGAATTAGGAATTCTTAGTTTGTTACATTTTTTGTTGTAGAGTTCCGGCCCAATGGTTGCTGATGCACTAAAAGAAAGCAGACCTGGTAAGTTATTTTCTATGAGAATTATTGTTTGAAATTGACATTACATGGAAAATATATATCATACCTCTTTTCTCTTTCCCTATGAGTAGGTGAAATGCATACTAGTGCTCCTTCTACCAATGCAGAAGGTGGGAGACCAGTGGATAATGCAAGCAGTTCCAGCAGCTCAAGCAGTTCTAGCAGTGATTCAGGATCATCCTCCAGTGGTAATAGTTATTTAGTCAACTGATGAAAATGAATTATGATTCACTCTGTTGCAAGTCTCCATCTACGCATGAACCGTGATCTTTGATATTTGAAGTATTGATTTTGCAGCCAGTATGAAGCCTGTTTGTAATTTCATTTGTCTATGTTTGCAGATTCTGATAGCGATAGTTCATCCACATATGGATCGGATGCAGGGCATTGACTTAGGATGTGAAGGGATGTTGGAAGTAAGTAAAGACATTAGCTAGTACATTTGATTTTTTCTTTTGGGTGACAATTATCTTTTCCCTGCGAACTTGCACCTTTCTTAATGTTTGGTATGAAATATGCTTTCGAGTATGTTCATTGTGTTCTGGGATTGCTCCATTTCTTCCTGTGGTTGAATCTGTGATTTCGCTTGGTCGGGGAGAATGCACACTTAGGCGTTGATATTTTTTACGTCTGATTCCAGTTTTAACTATTCTCAGAAAGATGGTTGAGGATTAAGAAATAGCTGCTAAGGGGTTGTTTGGTTGGAAATAAGTTATCCCATGATTAATTATCTCGGGATTAATTATCCCACCCTCCCATAGGAATTAAAAAATACTACAATCTCGGGATAACTAAATCCTAGGATTAGTTATACCACGGTTTATCCCAACTAAACATGGGATAAACTCATCTCAAATTTCATTCCGGGATTAACTATCCCTTATCCCTCATACCAAACGAGCACCAAGTCTCTTACTATTTAATGTTGCTTCATGCATCATCTTCAAATAACTCTCTAATATTTAGACATGTCAAAAGTATGTGTTACAGGAGGAAACAACATTGAAATGTTTCATCAACATCTTTCCCAGTATAACCTTTAATATTAAATGGATGTGCTGTAGTGGGGTCCACTTTGGATTTTATATGAATGTTCAATATATTTGTTGTGTTAGTTTGTCATATAAATGGTCTTTTCGATCTAGTGATTTTCTAGAATTTAGAATGGTTTAGGAAGGCATAACCAAAATTGTGCAGTCAAGTCTATGTAGTTCTTGTCCACGAGCATACCATTGCTTGAGAACAGAGGTGATAGCATTTCTTGCTGTGCGCAAATTTTGTGGTACGTCCCCACATGAATATGCAGATGAATGAAGAATATCTTAGAATGTGTAGGCGAAGTATGATGAGCTTCTCCATATTTTGCAGAGCAAATGGAGTAATCTTAACATGTGGAGCATATTCGATATATTCTGATAAAACCGTGTTAGTCTAATAGAAGTGTAATCACGTCTATAATCTAGACTTGATCGCTATTGTTTTTTTTTTATAAGGTAAAGATTTATTAACTGAATACCAAGATGGTACCAGAAAAGAGTCAAAACTGTTGGGAATATCCATGCAGTTAATCACAACATTTTCTAAGTAACTACATAAAATCCATGTAATGATCAATATTATCTACCAAACTACTATTACACCAAAAGAAATAGATGGTGCAGACACTTATTTTTTATTCTAGAAATATGATCTTTCTGCCCATCAAAGCAAGCTCTATTCCTCTCTAGCAAAATAGTCCAGAATATGCAGAGGTATGGTTCTCCAAATCTGTTTAAGTGCTTTATGTGTCTTCTGATGCTGCCAACCATTAAAAAGGTTCCTGACACTCTGAGGCATGGTCCAAAAAATCCCACATAAACTGAAAAAAAAGCTCCCAGCACTGTCTAGCATATCTACAATGCAAGAAAAGGTGATTAGTAGTCTCCAGTTCTTCTTCACATAAATAACATCTGCTACACAGAACAAAGCCTCTCTTATGAAGATTATTTTGAGTAAGGCAAGCTTCCCAAGCTGCAGTCCAACCAAAACATGCAACCTTTACAGGAGCTTTGTTCCTCTAAAACACTTTCCAAGGCCAATTAGGTTCCGACTGACTTGCATTTTTTCTTAACAAATTATAACAGCTTATGACTCAGAACTTTCTGTCATTACTAGCATTCCACAATAATGAATCCTTCTTACTGTGATCAATGTGGGTAGAGCTCAACTGAGAAAGCATCTGACAGAAATTTTCTATCTCCCAATCATTTAAATTCCTTCTGAAATACATCTGCCAACCAGAATCTGAGAAGAAATCAGCCGCTACTCCATCCTTATTGTTACAAAAGTTAAATAAAACAGGAAATTTATCTCTCAAACATTCCTCACCATTCCGTAAGTCACTCCAAAATTTTATCTTTCTTCCATCCCCACCTCCAAGCTAGTAAACTGCTTGAACTGCTCCCCCATAATTTGCAAACACTTTCCAAATTCCCCCTCTAGTATACACGCTACTGAAGTGGGGATTCCATCCTTGACGACTACCATAAATAGATTCAACTATTTTAATCTTCTAAAAGTTGATACTGATCCATTTCTTTGTCTGATAACTTCTTTATTTTACTAGACACTTCCTGAGTGTGCGGTGGTTGTGAACTCTGGTATTTTTAATTCTAATATATAAGAATTGCTGAGGACTTGGACCATTTGCAGAAATGTTTTGGTTATAAAATTTTACTATCTTTGATATTCAGTTGCTCTCTCCAACCCCCCCCNCTTTTCTAGTATTGCAGGAGTTCTTCAGGAATGTGTTGGGACAGACATCTTGGTAATCCCTTGTTTGAAGGGTGTTTCTTTGTGCTTCGCCGATGGTTCTTCCAAGAACTTCAAGTTTGAGTCATGAAGTGCTGGTCCTTGATGATACTGGAAAGGCGTAAAGGGATCATTCATTTTTACCATCGTTTAACTTGTATATCTATATCGATACAAGGTGGTTTCTTTGTCGAAACTGAATTCTAATCAGATTGGGTACGGGGATGATGGGAGAAATGCAGCACCTGTACATAGCCAAGATTGCTTGACCAGTTTGAGTGGAAAAAATCTTGTGTTGGGATTTTATTCATTTGATTACACTGCTGCTAGAGCTCCTAGGCCTGATTGTGTGAGTTCCTGCAACTGCCTGGGTGTACAAAAACATGTGCAGTTAATGGTAGGATAACATGTATTATCGTATTGTATAGCATAAACCTAAGTTGCTCGGACTCAGGTGCGGGTGTTCGATACAAGTGCGAATTTAGATGTTGGATCCTTCATGGTCTAAATTATAAGATTGAGGGTTATGGATTCAGGTACAAATATTGGTAAGGGGATTTGGCTAAAATAATTCAAATATTTAAAAATAGAGTTATACAAATATGTCTAAATTATGAGACATTATGTGAAAAACTTATAAGGTATTCGAAATCTTAAACAAGAGAATCGTAGGAGATGGATGAAAGAGGATCGACATAGAAATTTCTATATACAAGTTATTTCATTTTCTTCAATGTTATCCTAGCTTTTGTTTTGTTTTGTTTTTAAGAAGTCATTGTATCTATTTCAAATTTCTTTGTCAATTTTGATCAATGTATCCAAAATCGGTTGACCAGATTCGATATGGATCCCTTATTCACACCCACACGCGCGTTGTGTCATCACAAGTGCGGCATCGAAAGTAAAGAGTCCGAGCAACTTAGGACTATAAACCGTAAAGTGAAATTCCCTTTGACTGTATATATGTAGCCAATTTTAGTTTTTATGCATCATTTGTTAGATAGTTTGCATGTCGCATTTACTTCTTTCAGTAGGTATATCACGACTGATGAGATTTTATAAAAATCCAGGTGTTAATTTGATCTCAAAAGTCCAACCCCGTTGCTTGTTATACAATTTCCTTGTGGAGTTTTCAACACATGTTTTTATTTGGAGGGTTGGCTGAAGGACAGCTACCTGATAAGTTTATATATTGCATTTTTACTTGTTCTGATCATTACCATCTACACCATTTAGGATTCCAGGAGAAAAGCCACAACTGAAAGAGAATCCAAAAGGAAAAACCATCTAGTCTGCATCTTCATAACATTTATCTTTCTATCTACAACATCTAGTATTTACAATAACAACGACAATAACAAACTCAGTGTAATCTTATAAGTGGGGCCTAGGGAGTGTGGTGTGTAAGCAAGACCTACCCCTACCCTATAAAGGTAGAAGATATAGAGAGGTTGTTTCGATACTCTTTGCTCAAGAAATAATAGAATAAAGCATCAAACAATAGCAACACCATCTAATATTTGCGAGACAAAAAAAATGAAAGTATCAAAGGAAAGAAAAAAACTGTTGAATGGTACGCTAGGTAACATTATAGAGCTGTATTATCATATTTCATAACCAGTATCCCTGTCCGAGGTTTTCCACGAGGCAGTGCTGCTTCGAAATAACAAGTCCAGGTCGTTAAGGAACTAATTTCTGAGACCTGATTTGACTAATGAAACAAACTCGAATTGAGTCTAATGAATGCACAGGATCCTATACAAGTATATAACCAATCCAACTAACTTGGAGTTGGAAGTGACAATAATAGTTGACATGTTGTAGACCATTATTTTGGGATGCAAAGGCAAATGCAAGGTCTGCCAATCATTATTCTCCAGAAATGTTGTGTATATCTAAAGCCCATCTGGTTCAGAAAGAGCTAAATTTTATGCTTCCGGCAGCAAGAAACTCGCTTAAGATACAACAGAACTGCCTAAAAGAATCCCAAAACTGTAACTCAGGAAAAAACTAGATGGTAATATTTCTTTTAATTTGAGTTGGCAAACTTGATTCCTTTCTCAATGGAGGATTTCAGCTCCGGTAGAAGAGCTTCGAGTCCTTTCTTCTCATAGTCTGAAAGTGGGCCCAACCCTAGGACTTCCTCCACGCCGTTCTTCCCAAGTCTCACCTGAAATAGGTAGAACCGACCAACTCAGAATCGTAAAAACCAGACCAGTTCGTGAGCAAGAAGATATTGTTGTATAGCATGACAAGATCACAAGTAAGGATTAACAAGAAAATGCTGGGCGAAAACCAAAGTTCATAGCTTCTTTGGAGATTGTTTTACCTGACAAAGACCAAAGAAACTTCTATGATGAGATCCAATTGTTAAGTTCATAAGAGTGAAATATTAACTTTTGCAACCCCTATTTGATAACAGCAGCCCAGCTCAACAGGTATCTATATGTTGTACGAGCATAACTAAGATCCACTGCTCCCTCAACAAATGACAGACTAATTCAAAACGTTTTGCATTGAGAACTCTGTTTGGAAGGTTTAGACATGACAAACTCACGGATCAAATAGAACTACACAGATCTACACCTACACCATGCCCAAGAACAGAACTCTTAAAACATCCACACGATGAGAAAGGGATCACCAAATTATTCAGATACTTCAAATGATGACATCATCTGACATAAAAGGGAAAATTTTCTTAGAGACGGGAACAGAAGAGTTATGGCAAGACTCAGCACAACAACAACACCCAGTATAGTCCCACAAGTGGGGTCTGGGGAGGGTAGTGTGTACGCAGACCTTACCCCTCTACCTTTAAGAAGGCAGAGAGGCCGTTTATGGTAGACCCTCGGCTTAGGAAAGATAAATGGAAGGGGCAATAACAAGCAAACCAATCCATAAACCGAAGCGAAAATACAAAACTAACACTAGGTGCAAGAGTCAACACAGGTCTACCACAAACATGCACACACATCTTTGAAGGGTCAGTAGAGGATTATTACCTTGGATGCAAAGAAAGGTAGCTCTGTGACATTTGACTGCACAAACGAACACTCAACAACATCTGGAACTCCATTCAGGCCCTTTAAGCAAGCATCAGCAAAAATAGCCCCAGCATAGCTGCAAAAGTAATACTAATTGTTCAGATGAAGTTATCAAAGACGTAAGCTACACAGATAAACAACAACTATGCTTCAGTCCCAAATAAGTTAATTTAGAGGTCAAAATGAAAAATGTTTCTGCTTGTTTCTTTTGCATCACCAACTCTTCTAACAGTTTTGTAGGTGAAGCAAGTTCTCAGCAACATTATATGAAACAAAATTTCATATTCAAGCTAAAACCTACTCAAGAGTGTTAATGCTGGCCACCATGCATAATGTTACAATTGTAGACATATGAGGAAACATGCAAAAGCAGGTTTGTACTTTCAAGTTATCGTCATGATACATACTACAATTGGGAAAACATGTAGAAGCATAGCCTAATTCAGGACCATTTGTAGTGCAATATCCGACGATTTAATTCCAGCCAGCAGCAGGCACTATCGCAAGTATTCTTTACCAAAATCTCAAGGGGGAAAATCTTTCCATTGCCCAACTCCAAGAAGTTCAGAAAACACTCAAAAAGTAAGATAATTAAAAGAGGACGAATAGAAACGTACGCCATTGAGAGTGTGGCTGAACCCTTTCCCGCTTTGGCCTCAACAACTTCTGTGCCACCGTCCTGGGTTCGCTTGGTGAGTGCAACGATTTCTTCATCTGACAAATTTGCCTTTGGAGTGGCCTATTTCATAAATTTCGAGATAAAAGGAAAAACTCAGTTAAGTTACAAAGTGGAAGTCACTTATAATAGCTTGAAGAAACATGAGAAACGAAAAATTACTTGGGACAACAGAGGGAGGATGGTTATGCCAGCATGACCGCCAACCACTGGGACAATGACATCTGGAATAAAAAAACACAAGTCGGGATGATTATATTATGTGAACAAATCTAACAAGGTGAAATAGAAGCAATTTCAAAGCATGAAGTACAGTAGGAGACACACCAGAGACATTGACTTTAGCTTTTCCAGCATAGAAAGTCTTTGCCCTAACCACATCAAGTGTGGTGACTCCAAAGAGTCTCTTTTCATCATAGGTCCCGGCCTTCTTGAACACCTCAGCTGCAATTGGCACAGTGGAGTTCACAGGGTTGCTGATCATATTGACAAGGGCCTTTTATGGATTGAGGAGAGGCAGTAGAGGAAAGAGGAGAATCAGTAGCTGCTACTCGAATGACTTAACTCATATTTTAAGCCAATAACAAGAGGTCATGCACAAGGATACTTACATTAGGGCAATACTTTGCGATAGCTGTGCATAGTGATTTAACAATGCCAGCGTTAATGTTGAACAGATCATCACGGGTCATACCCGGTTTGCGGGGCACACCAGCAGGAATGATGACCACGTCAGATCCTTCCAGAGCCTGCCCTAGCTGGTCTTCTCCTGCAAACCCAGCAACCTGCAAAGTCCAGTAAAAAGGTCTAGGGTCAAGGAACCGAAGAGAAGAGGACAAGAAGCTGAGAGGACAACCAAACCTAAAGTAAAAACTAACAATAACAGATTATTAACAAAAGTGATAAAATGCATAGAAATATTTCAAAAAGGCAAATGAGATCAAGTCCTCAAAAATAAGTGTTGAATTGCATGACCACATCATCTATAAGAACATTCAATATGATATCAAAATAGATAGACGGTAGCCTTCCAGCAACAGAGAAGCTCTGAGCTTTTCCAGGTGACCAAGGTTCAAATCTTGAAACCGGCATCTTCAATGAGGTAAGACCGTCAATATTTGCCTTCCCGCCGGCCCGGCCATGAACCTTCTGGCACTGCGGTCCTCCATGTCTATAGGTGCTCAGGTCATCATCATCCATTAACAAGATGTTTTCATAAAATAAAAATAAAAAGAAACTAGACAAAAAGCACAATCTATACGGTATCATCATAGACAAGAGACCTAACACCCATCAACAAAACATTTCACGAAAAAAAAAAAGAACAATAATGTGCAAGCGAAGGCGTGTTGCAGACCTAAAGCAAATAATAGATGTGTCCGAAACAGGTCAATACAATTCAACGACTAATAAAAGTTACTGCTGCATCAGAGCACTTGAAATTCTAGAGCTTAAGATAGTGGAAGGCCGCACATACACACACAAAAAAAAAAAACAGAATCACATTGAATGACATCAAACCATCTGAAATTCCATATACATCAATCAATCAATTACATCTCAATCCTATACAAGTTAGAAATCGACTGACTGTATGAATCTTCTACATCCATTCCACTCCACTCAATCTCATTTCGTTCACATATATTCATACCGCCTCCGTTCTTATTTATGTGATGGTGATTGACTAGGGTATGGAATTGAAGAAATAAGAAAAAACTTTTGAAACTTGTGATCTAAAATTAACCATAGAAATTGTGTGGCTACAACTCATCATTATAGGTAAATTGAGAATTTTAATAGTTAAATTATTACTGTGTCACATAAATTTGGGACAAAGGGAATATTAAAAATGACAATTACGAAATAGAAACGGGAAAGGATAAAAATAAAAAATATACCTGAGATCTGGTATTGATGTGGCTAACATCAGCGGCAACACCAGGAGTGCCGGCTATATCGTATAGTGAAAGGCTGGATACTAAAGGGTTAAGCTTCATCAGAAGTGAAAGAGGCTGCCCGATTCCTCCTGCTGCTCCCAAAATTGCGACCTTCCTCTCCGGTGCGGACTCCGATGAGAATTGGCGGCGCGTGAGGCGAGACGCGCCGGAAGTTGAGGTCCTCCGGACGACAGATCTCAACATGGATAAAGTCATTTGGAATAGTTTATGAACTGAAATGGAGAAAGTGTGAGGCGTCACAACGTCGAGCAGCGGACGAAGTGAAGCTGACAGTAGATTTATAGTGGGGATGATGAAAAAGGAGGAAAATGTGAAGGGAAAAAAAAGGAAAATAATTTGACTAAAAAGAATGATATTTTCTATTTAAATATATTTAGTTTTAAAATGTTTATTTTATTATTAACAAAATAATTTATTACTAACATGCAAATATATGATTTATTTTAGTACATAAAATTAATATTCTTTTAAAGTACGTGCTCAATGAAATGCCAATATATAATTGGAATATATGGAGTATGCATCTTCAAATTTTACTACTCCTTCCGCACCAAAATAAAGAAAAAGAATTAATCATAAAGATTTTTTATTGTTGATAGAATTTCCCTCTATCACTCATGGGTGTCGAACCTTTTACATCACATATTGGTGTAATATAAGATATTTTAAAAATCTAATGCTTTCTTAGTTTCTTAAAAAGAGACTTAGGGGGCGTTTGAATATAAAAATTGTAGAATTCCAAAATAGGGGGAAAATTTGGATTTTAGTTTAAAAGAATGAATTAATCTGACCCCATTTAGCTTAAAAACTAGTCAAATTGACCTTCGAGAAGCGAAGCATGACAAGACGTATAGAGTGTATGGTATCGGTAATAAGTGATTTCTTTTCATAGCACTATTTTTTTAATGCAGAGTTGTAACACTGGTTTATCTTTTGAAAATTCAACTTGATTTGTACCCAGAACAGAACATATCCAATTGAAATCTAGACACTTTCTCCATCATGCACCCTTTACAGAGGAGAAAGATAACACCTACTTCAAATCTTTTTGCACGCAATACATCAAGTTTCTAAATCCAATACACAAAAAAGATGTGGTAAGCATCACAAAAATGTGAGCATATATGGGACATGTTGACAACACTGGGTGAAACTTGAAAGAGGATCCTTTGGATGCAGTTTGACATCCACACATGACACACCAATGAATTGCCTAAAAATGTATACGATCTCTGCACTTCTAGCACTGTTGTATATTATGCTCGAAGCAGTTGAATATCATGCGTAATCTGTTCAGGCTTAATGGATACAAGGATAAGCATGAGCACATTCTAGCAAAATAGATCTGCATTGTCATTTTGAAAACATCTGTAGCCATAATACTGGGCAAGTCTTCCAAAAATGCGAATGGTACCTGCAATGAGGCCCTGAGATTTCAGTCATTCAACATGGTAAAGCATGACAAATTCTTGGTCAGGCTAGTACACTCATCAGGAGAATTATGGTTCAGGCTTAATGGATACAAGGATAAGCATGAGCACACAAGGCTTTCTAGCAAAATAGATCTGCATTGTCATTTTGAAAACATCTGTAGCCATAATACTCGGCAAGTCTTCCAAAAATGCGAATGGTACCTGCAATGAGGCCCTGAGATTTCAGTCATTCAACATGGTAAAGCATGACAAATTCTTGGTCAGGCTAGTAAACTCATCAGGAGAATTCACAGACAGCATGTCAACATAGAGGATGCAATGAAAATACAATAGCATGAGACCACTTTGGCAATGCATACTCACAAAGCATATACGTTTTGCACATTCAACTATTACGCACAGTAACATCCTATCAACCACACCATAGATATGTTCTCATTTCGTGAAATAGAATACAAAGTTCATACTTATCTACAATCGCCTATTGATAATTTCGAAGGGGCATATCTCTTCCAGGCATGTTTTGATTCTGATAAGGGTTTCCACCAGCCGTATTCGGAGCATAATTCTGATTTGGAGGGGGCATATCTCTTCCAGGCATGTTTGGATTCTGATAAGGGTTTCCACCAGATGTATTTGGAGCATAATTCTGGTTTGGCCCTGGACCTGTTTGGTAAGGAATGCCTCCGCTGTTTGGTCCACCATTGTACTGAAAATTGGTTGGATTGTTTGGCGCTCCACCATAGTTATTGGGAGGTACTTCACCATAGTTATTGGGAGGCGCTCCACCATAGTTATTGGGTGCACCTCCTACGTTGGGCTGCTGTGGCCCTCCCATGCTAGGCTGATGCCTCCCGCCCATGTTAGGCTGTTGCATCCCGGCCATGATCTGGGGTGGCGCATTCGTCATGTTGGGAGGTCCACCACCTATGTTGGATCCAGTGTTCTGCATCTCTCTTCTTCTCTCAAAATTTCTGGACCTATCAAAGTTACGAGGTCGGTCATTGCGCCTGTTCCTCTCATTAGCTCGGGCATTGTTTCTTACCCACTCCTCGTGGTACTTTGGGTCGTATGGTACAGCCTGACCATTGATAAAAGGTTCCCCTGCAACATGCACCACAATGGTGATACAATACTGGTGTACAAGCAAGAACCTTCATATATCCACAAGGGGCAAGATAGACATGTATGACAGCTCTTCATGCAACCAACAATATGCAGACACAGAAAACATAAAAAAGCCCGAATGCAACATAAGCTGTAGCAACGAAAAGAGCTATTGATGAGTCATATTGTCATAAATTGATTTTGTGCAATTACATAAAAAAAAATTATCCTAAAGCTTTTTGCTTCTCATTCCTGAGACTAGGGGTGGCGGATCGGGTTGGATATGGGAGGGGTCGAAAACGGGAAATGAAAAACGGATAAAGTATCCGACCCGGCCCATCTTTAATACGGATAAAAAAACGGGTTAACCGGCAAATAACATATATTATCCATGGCTTCTTGAATATAATCACTTTTGGGAGAATTCCTAGTCTCCCAAACTTGAGGAACCCCCAATTTAAGGTTTTACAAATGTAAAAGTTAAACCCATTAGTTATCCATTTTCTATATGGATAATATGGTTCGTATCCATATTTGATCCGTTTTTAACAAGTTCATTATCCAACCCATTTTTTAGTGGATAATATGGGTGATTAATTGTTTTCTTTTAACCATTTTGCCACCACTACTTGAGACAATACTGCAAACTCATCCAAGGTTAATGGTCGAAACTATATTGACCACTGTATTAAATCATAAATGAATTTATTGTTCAGAATCCAGCACTTCATATTTCAATTGTATTTTTTCTAATACTCCCCCTTGCCTAATTTAACATGACATTTCCTATCTTGGTACATTCCTGACATATTTCAAACATAATACTACCTTATGTAACTTACACAAATTTCAGGGACTCAACTTCATTTTGACAATTAATAATACATTTTCCCTATCAAACCTTTGCTTCAGTTTTAGTATTTCCTTTAGCTAGTACTTTAACTCTTCACTAAGATCAAGTCATATACAAGTCAAATTGATATTTTAAAATCTCCACGCCAATCAAAATATGTAAAACAAAATGGGATCACCCAAAGATCACATATGTAAAGGGACTGGATAGCAAAGCAAATCCACAGCAGACTGCAAGCTAATTCAGGCAGAGAACACAATTGAAGAGAGACGTCACTCCGAAGTCTATAGGCCACGAGCAAATGCCTAGCATATTACTCACTTAAAATAAAATATAATCATATTATGATTTCACCAGACGTGTGACAGTAAAAAACCACTAGTCGCTACCTACCTCCATAATCTTTATTCTTAACATCCAGGTAGGAATCAGGAAGCACCCAGCTAACCCTGGGCAGTTCTGCAAATGGATGAAGAAATGAAGGTTTAGTTTCACCTCTTTAATTTGAAGAAACACGTTTATAGGATCAAGAAAAAACCAAACCAGATTAAAGAAAAAGTAACTCTAAAACTATGTCACCTTTTAGCTTGTAAGTAAGTTCTTCAGATACAAGAGCTCCAAATGCATAGTAATGTCTTGTCGAGACAGAGTATATCTTCATTCTTGCTTCTTCCTCGCTGCAAGGTAAATTAATCACATAAGTCATCCACAACAATTAACTATACTTCTTTGGAAGCTTTTCGCATGCCCAAGCCAGGGGCAGAGCTATGTATATTAAGGTGCTTCAATTGAATCCCTACGTCGCAAACTGCACTGTGCAAATAAGGAAAAAGATAAACTGTTGAATCCCCTTCATATAACGAAAAATTTCTAGTGCAGCAGCAAAGGGTTAAAAAGTACCCCATCAAAATGTACCCACTTTTATTATTCAGGCAAACTATTAAGAGCAAACAACAGCAACAAGTCAACAACAACATCAGCAACAATAACAACTATCCCTCAATCTCAGCTAGTACAGATTAGCTATATGATCCCTCAATATCCATTTTTCTCCATTTGCGACAGTATTGTCAAAGGCTCATTTGAGGCACGCTCTCGTAGACGTCACTTTGCCTCACTTAAGCTGTGTTTCAGTCGTAGGCAACGCACTAAGGCGTTCACACTCATTCTATCTTGAATCTCGTGGTACTAAATAACATATATAATAGGAAAATAAGTGTATTAGTTTAAGGAGAACATTATGAATGGATTTGTTTCTTTTTTCTTAAGTTACATAAATTGTCTTCTGAAACTAATTAGAGATTCTCAAATTCTCTACATTTTCCACAGACATACAAATTCTTTTCCTTATCTTATCACTTCCATTTCTGACCAATATATAAAGGTTATTATTTTTAAGATTAAATTGATGTAAAGAAGAAAATATTAATAAAAAGTAGAGCATTTCAATTGAACCTTCCAATAACTTTAGCCAGAGTTTTGATGTAGCTATCGATGATTTCATCTCTGGTAGGATCACCCTCAGGTTTCTCCATCACAACAAGCCAGTGCTCAAAATCACATCCATCAAGTAGGATCGTCTCCTTCGGGGGACGGTTGGACCAGTTCGGGTTCGGGTCATTTAACGACGACGACGTTTGCCGAGTCGCAAACCCTCGAAAGGAGGTTGCTACCGCCGGAGAGACGCTGCGGAGGTTGACAGCTGCGACGGCGATAAGTGGTCGAAGACGGAGGAGAGAGAAAGAAGAGAGAGAGGGAGGAGGTGTAGAGAGAGAAAGAGAAGTGTATGAGCGAGAGAGAGCAGTGAATAAGGAACGAGTCAGATAACGAGTCGCCATTTCTGCAAAACCCTACGGTGAGAGAGACGAGAGATGAGGGGGAGGGTTTATGTAGAGTGTGGCAGTGAGCAATAGGTTCAAAAGCTATAAATTTAATTCTTTGTTAGAGTATATAAATTCAGAATAAAATTCAATTTAATAAATCTGCTAGTGAAGGTGAACTTTCATATGTCCTCTATCTACACTAGATGAGTACTGCCTATAGCTTAGCATAATTGGTTAAATATCGAATTACCATAGTATTCGATACTTTGGTATTCCTTATGATATTTGGTTTAAATTTTAAAAATAATTTAGTATTAGATATAGTATTTAATATTTAAAAATAAAATACTAAAATACTATTACCGTACCGAAATATATATATTATATTACATAATACACATATTATTAATTATAAAATAAATATAAAAAATCTAAAATTTTACTTTTTTTATTTTTATAAGTTTATCAATTAACTCTAAGCAAGTAACAAGATATTTCTAATGACCAAATTTATTCCTTTATGTACCATTTTCTCTCTCTGGGTTGATATTTGCTGGTTTTGGACAAAATTTTTGTCAACAAATATTTTTAGTTTTGTACTTTTGAGTACTTTAATTAAAAATATTACAGTAAACGCACAAGTTAGTATTCAAATTGAATAAATCGAAACAGAATAGAGAAAAACCGAATCATACCGAATTTAATTAGGTATTGTGATGACCCAAAGGGTCATCTTATGAATTAAAACTCTATTTCGGGCTCATTCGCCTTAAAAAGATTAATTTTATTTACCTCGATTTACGTGCACAGTCCGGACGTGAAACCGGAAAGCTGTTATGTGAAAATATAAGAAATAATGATTTTTAGAGTTAAATTTTTTATTTTAGTTGACTTTGGGCAACATTTTGAGTAAACGGACCCGAACTTGTATTCCGACGATCCCGGGAGGTCCACGGTAAAAATGGGACTTGGCGTATGCCCGGAGTTGAATTCCGAGGTCCCTAGTTTTAGAAATCAATTTTTGAAGAAAATTGTTATGATGAATTTTTAAGGAAATAAAGAAATGAATTGATGTTTGAAATCGTTGGTATCGGGCCCGTATTTTAGTTCCAGAGCCCGGTACATGTTTTTTATGATATTTAAGTCCTATTTGTGAAATTTGGTAAGAATCAGAATTGATTTGACATAATTCGGACGTCCGCTTTGTGAAAATAGTAAATTTGAAGTGTTCTTGAGAAAAATCATGAGTTTGAGGTTAAATTCGTAGTTTTTGATGTTATTTTGATGATTTGATCGCACGAGCAAGCCCATACGATATTTTTAGACTTGCGTGCATGTTTGGTTTGGAGCCCCGAGGGCTCGAGTGAGTTTTGGATAGGCCACAGAGTGATTAGAACTTAAGAAAACTCAGTTGTGCATCTGTGTTTTGCACAGGCCTCTGATCTCGCAAATGCGAGATCAGGCTTCGCAAATGCGAAGTCTGTCGGCCTAAAATGCGACAATATTGTCGCAAATGCGAAGAAAGCCTGGGAAGACCAACCTCGCAAATGCGAAACTTTGGCCGAAATTATGAAGGCCCCAGAAGTCGCAAATGCGACATATATGTCGCAAATGCGAAGGCAACAGTAAATTCAAAGGGTCGCAATTGCGAACCCCTAATCACAATCACGATAACTGCAACCTGTTAAGTGAGATTTTAGACGGGATTTTCACACATTTTTCAATTCTCTCAAACCCTAAACCTCCATAGGTGACTTTCCAAATACCCAAACTTCTCCAAATCATTGGTAAGTGATCTCTAACTAATTCCTTTCAATCCTTAACAACTTTTTACAAGATTTCATCATAGAATCTAGAGGTTTCGTGGTAAAAATTGAGATTTTTGGGTAGAACTTAGAAATTTTGAAATTTGAGAATTTAGACCTCGAATTGAGGTCGGATTCCAAACACTAATTGTATATCCGGGCTCGGGGGAGAAAGGATAAACGAGTTTTGCTCCGAACCTCGAGTTTAGACCAAGCGGGCCCGGGGTCAATTTTTGTCTTTGGATGGGAAAACTAAGGAAAACCATAATTTTTCATTAACGTTAGTTCCTTTAGCAATAATTGATGGTATTGAACCAGTTATGATTAGATTCGAGTGGATTGGAGGTGAATTCTAAAGGGAAAGTTGTGCTTGAGCAGTGAGTTGCTTGTGAGATTGAGGTAAGTGTTTGGTTTAACCTTGACTTGAGGGAATAGGAATCCCCAACTTAAATGATATGTGAAATCGCATGTGTGTGGTGTATAGGTGAGGTGACGAGTATCTATGTACCACCAAATTATCTGTTTAACATGATCTTTTCCCCGTTCCAATCTATTATATTCCTGTCTTAATTGCTTTCATGATTTTGATGCCTCCATGTCCACTGGTTTTCGTTTACTTATCGTTAAATATTGTTTCACGCATTTGAAAGTATTAATTGTTCCCTTGGCTTCAAGGTGATACATAAAAGGTTGAGCTGGTTGGCAGTGTTTTATGATACATTCCGGTTGGTTTCATTGTGTAATGATAATTTGTGAAACTTCTTAATAGTACAACTTTCTGTTTACAATTGTTGAGACAAGAGTACTGTGAAAGACTTTAATCTAATTTGAGAAGACTTTATTATAATTAATGATATGTGATTGTCTGGGGGGGGAGGGGCGGGGATTGCATGTCGCAGCAAGGAGGAATAACGGTGGACATGTGGGATCGGGTTGCACGCTGCAATAACAGGAATAAGGGTGATATATATTGAGGAGTAATAAGGGTGGACATGTGGGATCAGGTTGCACGCCGCAACAAGGAGTAATAAGGGAGAATATTTATGTTTACTTGTTATGTGATTAATAATTGGTGAAGTTTCTTAATCGTACGGTTTCTGTTTATTTTGCCGAGACATAAATATTGTGAAATACTCTGATCTAAATTGTGAAACCCTTTTATTATAAGTAATGAAATGTAACTATCTGGTGGGAGCGAGTTGCTGATGAGAGGCTATAATTGTGTATTTTATTCGCTTATTACACTCTAATTTACTGCACTTTAATTGAGTTTGAGCTTTAATTGCTAGTGTTTTGCACTAACTGTGTGATTTATGCCTTGTAGGAGCGATTTCGAGCTATATAAATGTTATGGAATTAAATCAAGTGATTTGGAGCTTTGAAGTATGAGTAAAATTCCAAGGAATTAAGTCGGGATCATGTTCAGGGGTGAAAATAGATAATTAAGAACAAACGAAGACTCGAGTAGGAATATTGCATATTGTTTAGTAAAATAGACATAACTCTTTGATCTGAACTCTATTTGGGCTATATAATATATGGTTGGAAAGTTAACTCAAAGGGATACAACTTTAATGCTTTACGTTTTTCCAAATTCCAAACTGAAATGGGTGAAAAGTGCATCGGAAGTGCGCGGCTGCACACTGACTGCGCAAATGGGGCAGAATACTTGTTGATATGCCCAGCCTGAGCGCTGTTGGAGCGCGCCCGCGCACGTCTTGCCTGGAAAAAGTGTCCTTTTTTGTATTGGAGAAGGTATAATTGTTTGGGCCCGACCCTACTTGGTATATATACATGGGAAAATGGTATTTTGAAGAGGTTGGACATACTTTTGACACAAATTCGACCTAAGGAGACAGAGACACAATAGGAGTTAGGCGGGGAATTCTTCTACGAGTTTTTCCTTCCTCTTCCTATATTTTTCATTGGTTATGACTTGTAGTATTGTATTTTTACATACTATTATGAATATCTAAGTTGTTATTTAGGGTTTTGATGGAACATATTGAAGGATGAAATTCTTGCTATGTTAATATAGATTTGTCAAAGTTTAATCTCTATTTGCTCAACTACGTTCTTGTTGTAGTTAATTGAAAGGATCCTCAATTAGTTGTACCTATGTAGTATGTATTACTCGGGAGAGAGTGCATATTTAGGTAGTTGTTGAACAACACCACTCCCAAAGCATATGAGGAATCAATAACCGAGGGTTTAAAGGTGGGATTAGGCATAACGAAACCTTGAGTGCGATCTAAGTGAGCTGTAATTAAAGCCAGCTAGCGTAACTCGGGAGAGTATGTCTAGTAAATTATCGTAATTACTCGGGAGAGATTTACAGTAGTAAGAGTGCTCATGGTCGATAGAGAAGATTAGGCAAATTTATATGAAACATAGCAGGAAAGTATTCCATCAACAGGGGAAATCATAACTCTAGATCTCCTTAGTTCTGTCTCAAGTTTCATCCTTGTTAGTTGATAATTTTATTGCTTTATAATAGTTGTTACTTAATTAGTTAGAAATAAATATTATAATCTCTATAATTAGGAAATTGTTTGAACTTGTGTTTCTTAGCAATATTGAACAATTATAGCGAAACCTTAGTTCTATGTGGGATTCGACTCTGGACTTGTAAACCGGATTATATTTGCAACGACCGCTTAGTCCTTTTTATAAGGCATAGTTGGGCGTGATCAAATTTTGACGTCGTTGCCGAGGAACTAACAGTGTAGCTGTAGGTGTACATAGTTCTAGGTTGCAAGTTTGAACTTTTATTTTTGTTTTCGTGGATTTGATTATTTTTTATTTTTTATTTTTTATTTTTGATCTGAGAGACATGGCATCTTGGAATAATGAGAGTTTTCATGTTGGTAATTCTACTTTTGATCCTCGTTATGCATATTGTGGAGGAAACCACCCAGGGTAAAATTATCAAAATATTTTCGAGAGCGAGTTATGTGCACCAACTCAATCTTATGTGTGGAATGTGTGTGATATGTGTGGTGGTCAAGATTGTCACTTTCATGGTTGTGATTATATTTCTTATCTCCCCCAACCCCTTACTTTGATGGTTCTTCTTTTTCTTGTGAAGTTAATAGGAACAAAGAACTCAGGTATGAGGACCTGAAAAAGATCGAGGATATGCTAAAGTGCCCTGTGGAACAAAATGATGAGATACAACTGCGGATATAAAGACAAGATGCAACTATTCGCAACTTGGAGGCTCAAGTGAGTCAACTAGTTGAAGCTTTTAATGCTCAATATGCCAATATTATGGATAGTAGCCAGGAGAAATGTGCATTAGATATGGAAATTGAGGTGCCAATGGAGGGGTCCAAAGTAGAACCCCAACACTCTAACCAGCTAGAATTTGAGGATGCCGATGTTGAAGAAGTAACACTAGAGTCAACCAAGGAAGTTGAAGATCCAAATTTAGTTGACTCTAGTGTGATTGGTGTTGAGGAGGTTAAAAATCTTGAAGTTCATGTATTTGAGCGCGTTGGACCTCATTCCAAACAATTCTCTAAATTATGTTCATATGGTGAAATGGAAATTGAGCCGTATGAGCCAATGCAAGAGTCAAAGGAAGAGGTAGATGAGCCCTATATTCTGAAATTTTCAAGGCCGTCTAGGCAAAGTGACATTCCTTGGTTGAAAGCCAAAAAGTTCATAAAGCATCATTTAATTTTTGGCTCGCAACAATTTGTATTGCCCCAAGAGCATGATTATAGAGCAGAATCAAAACTTTAGGTCCAATTCATAAGTTCAAAGTGGAGGTAGAAAGTGATTTGCATCGTGTCGCGACGTTAAATCAAACGCTTGTTGGGAGGCAACCCAGCTTTACTGCTTTCTTTTATTTTGTTTTTTTTGTTTTTTTTCTAATTGTATTATTTTTGTAGTGTCAATTTTTTGATTTTTTAGGAGCATGGAACGCAAAGCCATTGGAAGGATGCAACATCAAACCAGATGGTTGAAACTAAGTGCGAGGTACCTGCACGAAGGACCAGGTGTGGGAGAAGTCTGAGTACCCCATGAGATAGTGTTTCGGCCTTTGGCCTATCAGGGAGTTTCTTTTACCCTCTTGTATGTATGAGTGTGCATTGGGGACAATGCACAATTTTAAGTGTGGGGTGGGGAGATTGTTTGGGTGACTTTTTATGTTATTTTAGTTGTGTTAGTTTAATGGAATAATTTTTTTTTACAAAAATAGAAAAAAATAGACTTTTCCCGACGATAGATCTAGTAGACAATTTTCTTCAGGGATTTAAGTCTAAAGAAAAAAAACAAAAAGATTTTCTTTTGTTAGGTAGTGTAGCAATTCCCCCTTGGTTTTTCTTTGTGTCGCGGTTCTTTTCCAAGGATTTTGTTTGAACCGGGTGTAGTTAGTTTTTTTAGGAATAAGAGCCATTGTGTTGTGTTTTGAATTGAAGCAATATCTCTTGACTTTGTTATGCCTTGAGAATAGTGAGTGCTTTGGTTGTGACACTTAGGCTCAGTTTTTGACTCTTGTATAAGTTCCTTAAATTGTATGATTTTAAATTTGCTTAATTGTATGATTTTAAATTTGCTTGATTGCTTTGACTAAAGTGTCTTGATGAATCCAATCCTGAGCGAGTTAAGTGTCATGTGTGTGTGAGGTTTGTGCTGTATTCTGTGCATTGCATTTGATGACTAAAACTTTCCCCATGTGCTTGCAAAGAGAAATAGCAGTTTTGTTCAGTCTTGAAAGTGATATAGGCATTTCTTTGTTGAGCGAGATATGTATATTGTACCCGCCCAATTGTTATGTATCGTAGTTAACCCCTTTGAGCCTGTAATCCTGTTTATTTGGCAGCCACATTACAAGCCTTACCCATTTGTTTGAATTAACTATCTATTTGAACCTTTAAACCTCTCATGAGCACTTGAATTGTTATGAACGGTGTAAAAGTTAAAGTGTGGGGTGGTTGGTTTGGCTTTTGAGTGAAACTAATAAAATAAGGAGAAAGGTGCACTGTTTTGAAAAAGTAAGAGTTACTTGAATTAAAAAAAAAAAAAGGAAAACATAGTTGTATTGGTGTGGAAAAAAAAATATTGATAAGTGGTGACTCTTGATGTAATTGTGCTTAAATAAGTACGGGGTAAAATACATCGATGTGAAGGCGGAGTTTGGTTTGACATAAGTATGAGGTTTGAATGTTAAAGTATATGTATTAAAGTGCTTAGGGAGGTGTAGTCACTCTTATATCTAAATGTATCATACCCGTCCCGCAGCCTACATTACAACCAAATAATGTCCTACTTGATCCTAGACTGAATAAGCTCGATTAGTAGAGTAGGATACTACGGGCAAGCATACGGTGCATTTTTTGTGGCATATGAATATTATTTTTGAGAGTGAGTGAATTCTTTCTATCTTGAGTTCGTAAGTGTTCTTAAATTTTATTGTGTGGAACTACTCTCTTTCGTTGTGTGAGGGCACTTAATTCATAAAGGAAAGGTAATGTTAGTGATCTATATGTTGGAGTAAGTGGGTGAGTTGTGAATAATGCATGGTACTTGTGAGTCAAATCTTGAGGTAAAGATTTTACGCTTTTGTGCTTAGTCTATTTTAAATATTCTTGGTGTGATGAGTTAGGAGAATTGTTTAAAAAAAAGGTCGTGTCTATATAAAGTGTAGTTCAATTACTCGAGAACAAGCAATAGTTTAAGTGTGGGGTGTTGATGATAGGCTATAATTACGTATTTTAGTCGCTTATTACACTCTAATTTACTGTACTTTAATTGAATTTGAGTTTTAATCGCTAGTGTTTTGCGCTAACTGTGTGTTTTATGCCTTGTAGGAGTAATTCCGAGCTATATAGATGTTATGGAATTAGTGCAAGTGATTTGGAGCTTTGAAGTCTGAGTAACTGCCCAAGAAATTAAGTCGGGATCGTGTTCTGGGGTGAAATTTGATAGCTAAGAATAAACATGTCTAACGGGCCAGGTTGACCCGGAACCGGACCGGCCCATACTGGTTAAAATCGAAACCGAACCGGCCTGGTATGAAGGGGGCCTGGTGGGGGTCGGTAGGCGGGGTAGAGGGGGTTGGTCCATTCCCGTTATGGGTACCGGTTAACCGGACCGGTCAAACCCGGTCAAAGTGAACAGTACAGTTTACCGGGTTAATCAGCCCGGACCGGTACAACGGTCAACATTTTTTTTTGTTTTTTTAATAATTGGGGCCCACTTATCCGTTGGCAACGGTCACCTTGGTAGAGAGTCGTTGCCCAACGGCAGATTTGCACAAATGACCCTTTTTTGAGCCTTTTTGAAAAAAAAAAATTAATTCTTTTTTAATTTACAAATTTAATCTTTTGTAAAACTGTAAATACACCCCCCTCCCCTCTTCTTCATTTCTTCACTCATCTCTCATTTCTAAATCTCAATTTCTCTCATTCAAGTTAAATAATGCCCCGTGATTCTAGAATGCGCTCATATATTTGGGAACACTTTGAGGTGCTAGAAGAAAATGAAGAAGTTTACAAAGTAAAGTGCAGGAATTATGGTATAATTTTAAATCTTCATCCAAAATGTACGGACACAGGCTGTTTAAGGAGGCATATGAAGATTTGTCTTGAGCGTCCACCAGAAATTCGTTTGATTAATTGATTTGAGACAATTTGTGTTATTTTAATATTATTAGACGTATTATGCATTTATGCTAAATGTTTTAGTTTGTTATAATATTATTAGACGTATAAGTGCAAGTTTGAACTTTAATTTGAAGTATTAAATGTAAACTTTAATTTGCAAGTTTGAAGTTTTGAACTTGCAAATTATAAGTAAATTCTTAATGATATTTATATATTCAAATATAAGAATTTTAAAGTCTTTGCATTCTTTATTTAAATACTATTTTTATAAGTTTGCTTTTTTGTTTATATTTTTACGATAGTTATAAAAAATAAAAATAAAATTATAAAAAAAATATATTTTGCTGTAACCCGGCCCGGTGAACCCATGACCCATACGGTTTAGTTTTTACCCGGATTAACCAAACTCGTTAAATCCGTTAAGCATAACCCATAACCGACCCAGTACCCCTACCGGTACGGTTCAATAACTTTCCAACCCGACCCCGCCCACCCGGTTAACACCCTTAGTTAAAAACAAACGAAGACTCGAGTAGGCATATTGCGTACTGTTTAGTAAAATAGACACAACTCTTTGCTCCAAACTACATTTGGGCTATATAATATATGGTTGGAAATCTACTCAAAGGGATACAACTTTCATGTTTTACGTTTTTCCAAATTCCAAATGAAAATGGGTGAAAAGTGCGCGGCAAGTGCGCGGCCGCGCACTAACCGCGCAAATGGGGCAGAATACTTGTCGATATGCGCGGCCTGAGCGCGGTTGGAGCGCGCCCGCGCACGTCTTGCCTGGGAAAAAGTCCTTTTCGCATTAGAGAAGGTATAATTGTTTGAGCCCGAACCTACTTGGTATATATACATGGAAAAATGGTATTTTGAAGAGGTTGGACATACTTTTGACACATATTCAACTAAGGAGGCAGAGACATAATAAGAGTAAGGCGAGGAATTCTTCTACGAGTTTTTTCTTCCTCTTCCTATTTTTTTCATTGTTGGTTATGACTTTTAGTATTGTATTTTTATATACTATTATGAATAGCTAAGTTGTTATATGGAACATATTGAAGGATGAAATTCTTGCTATGTTAATATAGATTTGACAAAGTTTAATCTCTACTTGTTCAAGTAAGTTCTTGTTGTAGTTAATTGAAATGATCCTCAATTAGTTGTGTCTATGTAGTATATATTACTCGAGAGAGAGTTCATATTTAGATAGTTGTTGAACAACACCACTCCCAAAGTATATGAGGAATCAATAATCGAGGGTTTAAAGGTGGGATTAGGGATAACGAAACCTTGAGTGCGATCTAAGTGAGCTGTAATTAAAGCCAGCTAGCGTAACTCCGGAGAGTATGTCTAGTAAATTGTTGTAATTACTCGGTAGAGATTTACGGTAGTAATAGTGCTCGTGGTCGATAGAGAAGATTAAGCAATTTATATGAAACATAGCAGGAAGGGATTCCATCAATAGGGGAAATCATAACTCTAGACCTCCTTAGTTCTGCCTCAAATTTCATCCTTGTTAGTTGATAATTTTACTGCTTTATAATAGTTGTTACTTAATTAGTTATAAATAAATATTATAATCTCTATAATTAGGAAATTGTTTGAACTTGTGTTTCTTAGAAATATTGAACAATTATAGCGAAACTTTAGTTCTTTGTGTGATTCAACTCCGGACTTGTAAATCAGATTATATTTGCAACGACCGCTTAGTCCTTTTTATAAGGCATAATTGGGCGTGATCAGTTGCACGCCACAACAATGAGTGATAAGGGTGGACAGGTGGGATCGGGTTGCACGCCGCAACAGGAGAAATAAGGGTGATATATAGAGGAGGAGCAATAAGGGTGGACATGTGGGAGCGGGTTGCGCGCCGCAACAAGGAGCAATAAGGGAGGATATTCATGTGTTTATTGATTATATGATAAAGACTGGAAAACGTACAGGTTTATTCTATTATTCCCATACTCTGTTTTCACCGTTATTTTAAATTGAAACTTGAAAATTTTCGTGAGGATTAGTTATAGTTGAGATTTGGAAAAAGTTAACCGAATTGTTTTATTAATTGTTGCAAGTTACTGTTTAATTAGTTTATTATTCCCTTCTTGCTTTATTATATATTGTATCCAGGTTATGTTATAAAGGCCTCTCCTTAGCCTCGTCACTACTTCGTCGAGGTTAGGCTCGGCACTTACCAGTACATGGGGTCGGTTGTACTGATACTGCACTCTACACTTCTTGTGCAGATCCAGGTTCCGACCAGAGTTGAGTTATCGAGTAGTAGCAGAGCATTCGTACGGATACACGAGGTAGATCTGCTGGCGTCCGCAGACTCTTGGAGTCTTCTCTACATTATTTAGATTGTTGTTTTATTTCATTCAAAACAAATATATATATTTCTTTCAGCCAAATACTTGTAGTATTCTTTAGTAGTTCGTGAATTGTGATACAAAATCCTGGGTAGCTAGATATTTATAGTAACTTCGAGTTTCGTTTTATTATTTCACACCTTATCCTGAATTTATTTATTGGGTAATATTAGACCTAGTTTTATGTTTTTAATTGTTTTTAATGTTGAATCCCTTTAACATTGACTTGTCTAGTAAGTATTGTGTTAGGCCCCATCACGATTCCGTGGGTTAGAAATTTGGGTCGTGATAGATACGGTATTGGTATAGCATTTTAAGAAACCGAATACCGAAAATACAGAACCGAAATATCTAAATACCGTATCATACCGACCAACAAACACCCCTAGTGCTGCCGCACGGGACCAACATATTTGATTCCTGAAATTTTGATACATTCCCAATAAAGCTAGTATGTAGCCATGTAAATCCAGATATGATAAAATAGCACAATACATAGAAGTGATATTGGATTGTTCGAACAATTCTCCATTATGCAAAAAATTAAGATGAGCAGAAAACCATGTCATAAAATTCTTGAAACGGTTGATAATCAAACACTAATAAGCAAATATCTATCTTTACTTATGGGAGATTTAGAAGAGATACGACATTTATTTTCAAGCGTTGAACTTTAACAAATATGGGATTTCTTTGAGGAATTATGCGCTAATAAAGAGACAACACTCGCAGAGCTAAAAAGAAACAAAGTTCACTTCCTACTCCACCCCATTTACCATGCACACCAATGTTAAATGCATCAATGGCCACCTATTTAAGCCACTACAACAGTTGATAAGGCTATTATTTGGCCAATTTTGATGCACTAATCCTATTTCAAAAGGGCTTCTCAGCATAGATAGAGTTGTATAAATGCTCCCATACAGTGTATATTAATGCACGAACATACATTGTGTTGGAAAAAATATCTTAGAGTCATAACTTTGCCAAAAATTTGGATATCTGAAACATGAAACAAATATAATGTAAATTGAAATAGTAATGAGTCGAAGTTTATCAATAATTTTATAGATACAATTTAAAGAACCAGAGAAGACTAAAGAAACTCAACACTCAAAGAATAAAGCAACACTTAGAAATAATGGTGCTCCCTATATTTCTTGCACTTTCCAAAAACACTTGACATTCCAACAAAAAAAATTAGCAACTCCTTTTTGTATCTTCTTCGACTTGTATTCTAAGCAACCATTTACAAGTGATGACCAAACATAGTAGTTAACGTGTTTGTCATTTTACAAACTGCTCTTGAAAGTAATTTATTTTGAACTCACAATTTCTGAAAGGAGATAAAATGTAGTTGACATAGGGCAAGAACATTACATAAGTAAAAGGTGATGTACCAGCTATTGGAACAATATGTATAATTCATAAAAAAGTGATAAAGCTTTTGCCCCTTTTGTGGGGCACTCTTTTTAGCAGCTTATGAGAAATCTATCGTAGTTTGCAAAATATGATCGGTTAATAGAATCTTCAAAATGAAGGAATACCTAAAATACATTACGACATTGAAACCTAGCTCAAGATATATCAATGTAACATTAGATTTTACACGAAAAAGAATGTAAAATTTCTTCCAATTCCAACTGAGGCTAAGTCAAAATATAAGTAATTAGAAAATTCTCACAACTAGGAAGAAGTAGAGGTTTTTCTAGTAGAATAAGTCATGTCTCAGTTATTGTTTTCCTTAAAAAAGGGGAATAATTCATGTCTTCTTATTTGAGACGAAGATACAAATTCTCGGCATCTAAAGTTAAAGGTTAACATCGGAACAATCTCAAAACTTTAGCAAAATATAGAGGTAATTTTACCAGAAGCAGTCATTTCCTCTTCAACTGAGGCTAACTTATATCTTTTGGCATCTACGGACAGCTGAGTGCACTACGCATCCTGCGTTCACGCAGTGTTTGGAGAAAAGTCGCACCCCCAAGGAGTGTGATGTAGGCAATCTACCCTGATGCAAGCATCAATGAGTGATTTCATGGCTCGAACCCCTACTCTATAGGTCACACGGGGACAATTTTATCATTACTCCAAGCCACCCCTTCAAAGTGAAGAAAAATATTAAACTGACGGATTGTACTTCAAAAAGAAGACATGATTTACTTACTTAATTAGAGACTTTGTTTTGTGTTTAATAATTTTTTTGTTCCATACTTAACACTAAAGCAAATATTCTTTGTCCAAATGGTCCTTCAAAATTAAACTTCTCCTAGTAATTAAAGCAATTTCTCTCAATTCAATTGAACTTCCAAACTAACTTTAAAGTGATCCATATGTTCTTATACGACAAATTCCAAGATAACTGAGGAGACTCAAACATGTACCTACTTGACGAACCCATTTAAAATAGAACTTCGTCATATCAAGGTATATCGAATTTAAACATCAACCTCAAATAAAAAATATCAACATTTCCTAGAATACTTCAACATTCATTATTTTATTTTCATCGTGGCATGCCAAGTTGTAAGATCATCCTTACATCCAACTAATCTCAACAATCCTCTAATTTATTATGAAGGATACTGACACTGCTTAAAAAAATAAAAATATAAATCAACAACACATTCACCAACATATTATTACAACATAAAAAGACAGGAAAAAAGAGAAACGAAATTAAAAAAGAAGATGCAACTTAATATAAATATTTCGTCTTATCATGACAAAGCTGACAAGGAAAAAATAAAATAATAAATGTTGAGTAAAATTGAGATGATCAAAATCTTATGCATTTTTAGGTCAAATGTAGCTCACTTGGGTCTAGTGAAATGATTCGCCTACATCGCTTTCTACTTACTATCAAATGAAAGGAATGATTCGCATACATCGCTCAAATATAACTGCTTAATATGAGTATCTATAGAATCTTCTTTGAATTCTAACTCACATGACATACATAAATATGCCATTTTATTGGTAGGGAATCTCCAACCTCCAGTATAACTAAAACAGATACAAGTGACTTGTCTAAATGAAATGAAACTCTTTGATGATCCTCTATGACTAAGAGATCATGTTTGGTTATCATTTTTCACAAATATGTCCAAACTATTCATTTACATTATATGTAAAAGCATCAGAATCTCAAAGGCATATAAAGCTTGATTGAGGGCTTCAAAAGTAAGGATATGATATTAAGTAACTTAGCGGACGAAAAGGTAAATCTTTAGGATGAAATTCAATCATATATTTTGGTTTTTTAGAGCCGACTTAAGGTTTCACCTGTCAATAAATCAAGAAAGAGATAAGAAACCCGATAGCAACAATAACTAATCCCTGAGGAAATACTTAAAAAATGGATATTACAAAACTACAAGACAAAATGAAAGAGCTAGCAAAGCAATTCAAGAACCTCACTTTGATAATTCAGATGCAATTAAAGAGCCGTTAAAGTTGTTAAGGAAAAACTAATTCGATAAACCCTTAAGAGGACCTCTCATCCCTACAAATTTCTGGAACACATAAAACTCCACACACAAACAAAAATTTTGGAAAAAAAAAAAAATACAATTCAAAAGCTCCAACGAAAAAGAAAATCATAATTGAACTCCAAAAGACAATTGCAAGATACAATTCTCAAACGTACAAAAGCAAATAAAGAGATATTCCAAATCGGAATAAGGGAAATAGAAGTACGAACATGTGTTTTAAGCTTACACGGCAAGAATGACAAAAGGGCATCTTTATGGAGAAACCTTCATTCAAGAACAATTAAATGTTGGAATTCAACTGAAACTACAACCAAAGAGGCTCGAATTCCATCAGTAATTGCCACCCAATTACGAAGATGAAGAGGATTCGAGCAAAATATTGGGGAACCATTTCTCTGTGAAAAGAGATGAAAGAACTGATGTTTCTAGACCTATCGTGAGTGTGTTGGAATGGAACCTGAAGTGAGCAAGCAATCGACACGTAAAACATTTCATTTTTATCCATCTTACTAATTTAACCTTGCATAATTGAGGTAATTACAGTTCTGCCATTGATCGACCACACTTGGCTTTTCTATATAATAGATGTATAATTACTATTCATTCAATTTCATTTATAGGATATTAATTTTTATTAGTTGATTTAAAAAATAATCAATTTTTATATTTAAAATTAATTTAAATTTATTCAATTAATAAATAAAAAAATTATAATCATACTAACGTTTAGGAAAGGCTACTCTACGGTTTGTGTACAGATGTGTTTAAAAAAATTACATTTCAAAAGCTTTTGTTCTTTTTTAAACTTTGTGTAAGAGTCAAACTATGTAAATTGAAACGGAGGGAACATCATTTTCAACATATTTGTAAAACTTGGTTTGTTAGGGGCCGTTTGGCGGGCATTCAAAAAGAGTTAATCCATATATAACTAATGTAAATCCAATATAACTTATTCCAATGTTTGGTTGGTATTTTAATTTTCGTTTAAAATCTTCCACAACTTATATAATGTTTGGTTGGTATTTTGATCTCCGTATATAATATTGCATAACTTATATAATGGGTCAAAAATTATCTCTAATATAATTAAGTTGTGTTAGCATTAATGAGGTATTCATTGGCCGCCATGTGTCATCAATGCGACTCTAATAGAGAACTGCCCACGATCAAAGTGGCTCTAGAAACAATGAAGGTTGCGGTCGAAGAGTCAGCAAGGATTAAGGTCGAGGAGTCATCAAAGATTAAGGCCGAGGTCGAATATTCTTGACAAAGTTATAACGGCTAGTTTAAAGATATACCACAAAAGAGAATATTTTAGTGGATATTCTCTGTACTTGTACTATTAGGGTTTCTAGGAATATTAATAAAAGGAGACACAAAGATAGGGGACATCAGATATTCATTTGTAAAACAACACATTGACTTTATAGAGAGAATCTGGTCTCATTGCAAGCATATAAAATAACTTTTTTACTAAGATTCTTGTCTAGCATTTCCACCGGATCCACGAACAACCTAAGTGGTCAAGGCTTATCAATCATTCGTCATTGTCAGAAAGAATATCCACTGATCTCATCCCTTTTCGGGTGACTCGCACATTTTATTTATTTAAATGTCATTTATTTCCATTTATTACTATTTAATGTCATATTCCATCTTTTTGGATTATTTGAATACTGTTATTATTGCTTATATTCGTTGCCGTTCGGACAAATACACTAGTTATTTGTCACAACACCGATAGATTTATCTCTAGGATATTATTTTTAACTAAGAGTAACTCTTCTTTATATAAATCTAACTGGTTGAACCAAGATCTATATTTTTGGCCAAACAGTTTGGCACCGTTTGTGGGTATTTCTTAGTTAATTTTTTAGTTTCCTTTAGATCTATAGCTAACGTGAGTCAGTAACCTCACAGACCCTAAGATCTTTCTCTTTCTTTGCACGTACAAAAAGCTACATGGCAGGTAACCAAGGAGAGAGGAAAAACGTAACAGGTGATTGCCCTAGCAACCTCATGAACACTATCAACGAAAGCTGTGAATATTAGGCGAGGACGCGACACCCAATGCCTGCTCCAGGCGTGAAAGGCCGCTTTCCCCCGTTGTAGCATCACAAAACCAAATGGAAGTGGGGAATCCACGTCCACAGAATAAGGGACGCCTCCGGCCGTGAAAAAGCTCATCGAAGCATGGTTGACCGATACGCTAGTAAGCGTGCTCAACAAGCCCACTCCATGCACGACTACATAGACTGCAAGAACATGCACAATATAACGAGCAAACGAACAGAGCGACCAACCAGACCCTCTAGCACCAGATATAACTCATAATGTTAGTAAAAATGCAGGTGACAGCGCCCTCACCGTTGTTCTAAAGAGGATGGAAGAAATGGAGAATGAAAATAAAGCACTGATGTTCGGCAAAAAATGCATATATTTACCCATTATTATCTCATATTCTAGTACTTTTAATCGTCTTTTGAGTATTGATTATATCACTTTATGCTTAATATTATATTTTAATTGTGTAGGAATAATGCGGTGTGAAGATGAAGAAATTTGGAGCAAAATTAAATAAAACGTGAAAGAAAAAAAAAGAATAAAAAGGGGGGGGGGGGGGCACCCTTTGGTGTTTGTCCCCCAAGTGTAAGACAAAAGGAAAGAAAAATGCACTTGAAAGCAAATAATTGGAATTGAACTTGCAAAAAATGTTACTGCCTCCAGCGCTGGTCTGGACGTTGTGTTGCGTGACTTTTCTTAGTTCATTCGGGACAAGATTATTTCGGCGCTATACAGTCCCGAATCGTATAAAAGGGGTCCTAAATCTGAGTTGGAGGGTATCTGACATACTTTGTAGGAGAATTCACGTGGGGGAACACACACCACGCTTAGAGGAGGCGTCTACCTAGTTTTTCTATATCTTCTATTCTTTTAATCTCACAGTTTATTAGTTTTAGAGTTTTGGGTGCTACATGAACATTGTAGTTTGAAGCTTGAACTGTTCTTATTATTTTATCATATTGGTTTATTTATTCAATCTTGCGCTTAATTATTTGATTGTTTGATCACCAATTGAATACTATCTACGAATCTAGGATTGAACTCGGGAGAAGAAATTCTAGATTGCATATAAGATAAAGTAGAGCAAGATCTTAACTCTGAGTGGGGAGCGGATTTGCAGTTAGGATAAGAATATACCTAATCGCCTTGCTTAGTTACTATACAGGAATTATTAATGCGTTCTTGTTAATTCTAATTCCATAGGAATATAGCCGTTAGATTAGCTTGAATAGACGAGTAGTACTTCGGGAGAAGGCTACGAGTAATATTAACCCTGTCAACCAATAAATCAAATAAATTAATTGGACGATTTAAGTAGAAAACTCAACGGGATTGTTAGCTAACCCATAACTCTAGAATATTCACGCACATTGAATTCGTCCTTAAGCTTGTCGTTGTTTTCTTTAATATCTTAATTTGTTACTCTAGATTAATTTTAGTTATATATTCATACATTAGGATTCTCTTGAATAGATTAATTATTTTTGGTTTAATTTAGTTGATAGTTAATCACAAGTCCTCGTGGGTACGATATCTGGCTTACAATCCTATATTACTTGTCGACCATGTATACTTGCGTGTGCGTTTGGGAGCAACAAGTTTTTGGCGTCGTTACCGGGGACTTAGAAATTAACTATTTTACTATGTTAGATTTTTACTTTTTGTCTATTCAAGTTTTTTATTTTTAGCTTAGTTTAGTATTTTACTATCTTTGTTGACATGGAATCTTGGAATGATAATTTGTCGAATATTGGTTATTCTTATTATGTTCATCCTTGTCCATATTGTGGAGGACCACGCTTGTGGCAAAATTGTGAATCTTAATCTAATGAATAGAATATTTGTAATATGTGTGGTGGTCAAGTTGTCCATTGGGATGATTGTCCTAATTCTTATTATCCTTCTCAGAGCTTTTATTATGATGTTTCTAATAATATTTATGAGTTTGATAGGAGCAACGAAGTAGAAGATATGGAACATGTTGCTCGTATTATGGACATGATGAGGCAAGTAGCCGAGCAACAAGATGAAAAGCAAAAGGCTATAAAAAGAATTAGTGCAGCAATCATGAGAATGAAGGCCGAGGCGGAAGAATTGGCTAAAGAGAGTGAGTTCCCACCAGAAGATAATTTTGAAGAAGCAGATATAGTGAGCCAATCTTGGCTAGAGGAACAATCTCAGCTAATAAAATTTCATGAGTCTCTCCGTGACGGTCTTTCAAATAATGCAGTTTTGAAGTTGGAGCATATTGGACCTCACTTTAAACACTCTTCCACATTTTGTTTGGTTGGTGACAGGGTAATTGATTCATTCGAGCATATGTAGGAGTCAATAGATGAGCAAAGTGTCTGATCCGAGCACCAGAAAATCCAACGCCCTATGCGATTTCCACCAGGAGCGTGACACAAAACAAAATATTTCATCGCCTTCAGGCAAGAAGTTGTAAGCATGTTGCGGCAGGGACACCTCAAAGCGCTGTTGAGCGACAACGAGAGAAATAACTTCGCCAAAGGACATGAATACCAATGCCCGCCGAAGCCGCCATCACCAACTCATACTATCAACATAATCATCGGTGAAAGTGACGACGCCTCCATCAACGACGTTAAATTCATCACTACTCAGAAACTCAAATGATCTATCACCCGCGAACGGTATGAAAAAAGGCCTACATTGGCTGCAAACTCCGAGAACTAGGTAAATTTAGTAAATTCTTAATATACATTGCAGATTTGTTAGCCTTCAGCTATGTAGATATGCCTAGCATACCCAAGGAGATTGCCACACACAAATTAAATGTCGATCCGTTCTACCCTCTCCCCCCTCGCGCGCGGTAAGGTAGGTCATACGCAAGTTCACTCCCGCTATCAACGATGTCGTACACGAGGAGGTGGAGAAACTATTAGAAAGTGGCTCCATCAGAGAGTCAAGGTACTCCAAATGGATCGCCAACGTAGTGATGGTCAAAAAGAAAAATGGGAAATGACGGATGTGCATACATTTCACGGACTTGAACAAAGCATGCCCGAAGGATTCGTTCCCATTACCACATATCGACCAACTCATAGATGCAACGACCGAGCATGAGTTGTTGAGTTTTTTGGATGCGTACTCAGGATATAACCAGATACTTATGGAATAAGAGGACCAGCAGAAAACCACCTTCATCACTCACCGAGGAACATATTGTTATAGGGTCATGCCATTTGGGCTGAAGAATGCAGGGGCTACATATCAAAGATTGGTCACAAAAATATTTAAATATTAGATCAGGAAGACCATGGAAGTCTATATCAATGATATGATGGTCAAATTCGTAAAGGCGCCCATATCGACCATTTGAAGGAAGCTTTCGACATACTAAGATGGTGCAGAATGAAAATAAACCAGAAAAATGTGTGTTTGGCGTAGCCTCTGAGAAATTATTGGGCTTCTTAGTATCACAACGTGGAATTGAGGTGAACCCAGACCAAATCAAAGCCATCGAAGGGATACCAGAGTTCTTAACTACCATGAGGTAAGTCCAAAGGTTGACTGTTCGAATCGTCACCCTATCAAGGTTCATCTCGCAGTTGTCTGACAGATGCCACAGATTATTCGACATACTCAAAAAGGACAACAGCCTCGAGTGGACACCCGAGTGCATACAAGCTCTGTGAGAACTGAAGGCGTATCTTTCAGCACCACCAGTGCTCTCAAATTCCGAACATGGGGAACATCTCCTCGTCTACCTGTCCATCTCCTAAGTAGCAGTACATGTAGTACTGATTCGAGAAATCAAAGGTACGCAATCTCCCATTTATTACATTAGTAAAACACTCATCAAAGCCTAGACGAGGTACCCGCACCTTGAGAAACTAGACCTGGCACTAGTCATAGCTTCATGAAAGCTTAGACCCTATTTCCAGTGCCACCCTATCTGGGTCGTTATCACCTTTCCCCTAAGAGGCATCTTACATAAACCCGAGCTTTTGGGAAGGCTGGCCAAGTGGGACATCGAGCTAAGCGGGCAAGATATCACGTATTAGTCACGAACAGCGATAAAGTTGCAAGTGCTCGCTGACTTTGTCATAGACTTCAACGCAAAACTAATGCCTGAAGTCGAGCAGGAAGCCGTCCAAGCTTCTCTCCAAACACAAGACCTCTGGGTCCTATACACCGACGACACATCCAACACCTCCGGATCTGGACTAGGACTCGTACTCGAGGTCCCTGCCAACGAAGTGATTCACCAGTCCATAAGATGACCAGATAAGACTATCAACGAGGCCGAGTATGAGGCCGCAATTGCAGGATTAAGGTTAGGCTCAAGTATGGGGAAAATCAGTTGAAACTCCGCTGTGATTCCCAAACCGTATTCAACCAAGTCACAGGGACTTTCCAAATCAAAGAACAAAGGTTTAAAAAATATCAGACCGAGATCTGTAAGCTGCTACTCAAGTTCGACGAATGCCAACTTGAACAGATCCCGCGTGCATTGAATGCTGAAGCGAACGAACTTGCCAAATTGGCTGCAGCTACCAAAAACATCACGACCGGGATAAAAATGTAGTCCACCTCTTCACCTCCTCACTACACCAAATTGAGGTAATATCTTAAGTTTAAATTAGGATTGGCACAATCATGGTATCGCCTATTTGCAGGACGACGCACACCCAAATGACAAAAAGGAAGCCAAAAAACTAAGAATGCACGCAACCAGATACAATATCCTCCATAGCGACCTGTACAAGAGGACATATAGTTTCCCTCTGGCGAAATGTTTGGGCCTAAACCAAAGCCAGTGCGTCCTCGAGAAGTCCATGAAGGCCATTGTGGTGCTCGCTCTGTCAATCGAGTACTCGTTAGGTGTCTCATATGTGAAGGATACTATTGGCCCACCATGAAAAATGACGCTTTAGAGTGCGCGAATAAATGCAAACATTGTCAGAAACACGCCCCAATAATTCACCAAGCATGCAAACATCTCCACTCAGTCACCTCCAAAGGGTTGTTCATCAAGTGGAGAATGGATATCGTGAGCCCCTCCTAGCAGGGCGAGGTAATATACGATTACTTTTGGTTTTAACTGACTATTTCTCTAAATGGGTGGAAGAAGGAGCGTTCGCCCAAATACGCGAACAAGAGGTAATCACCTTTATATGGAGAAACATCATCTGCCGATTCGGCCTACCCAGGGAGATCGACTGCTACAACATACCATAGTTCACCGGGAAAGAAAATCATTGAATTTTTCAAGAAACGACATATTAAGAGGATACTTTAATCTCCGTATCACCTGACAGGTTAACGGGTAGGAAGAATCCTCTAACAAGTCCATATTAAACTTCATGAAGAAAAACTCAAAAATGCCAAGGGAGTGTGGACGAAGATACTCCCGTAAGTATTATGGGCGTATAGAACTACCCCGAAGACGAGCATAGGAGAGACACCCTACTATTTGGTCTATGGTATCGAGGCAGTTATGACAGTTGAAGTCGGAGAACCCAGCCTAAGGTACTCCCACGAAAACGGTACTAGTAATGATAAGAGTAGGAGGCAGAAACTCGTTGAAGTCGACGAACGAAAAGATATTGAATACATAAGGATGGTCGCCCAAAAGAAACAAGCAGAACGTTATTACAATAAGAGAGAAAAGGTCCGACCTCTCATAGTTGGGAAAGCTAGAACTTAAGCGAGCAAAGACCCACAGGAAGGCAAGTTGGGAACAAACTGGAACGACCTATACAAAATTATAGCCAAAGAAAACAAGGGTTCATTCTAATCAGAGACAATGGAAGGAAAGCAATTACCGAACAACTGGAACATAAGACACCTCAAGTACTTCATTTTCTAAAAGGAAGAAGTGTCCCCAAGTCGTACTCTTTTTCCCTCACTTAAGTTTTGTCCCATTTGGGTTTTCTCAAGGAGGTTTTTAACGAGGAGATAAAGGGGGCACTACGAGTCGAAGTATGCGAAGGAGGGACTGTGCTTCTCTTTCATTGCCTGACTCATACTCTCCAAGTCAAGCAATAAAGGGACTAGATAGACTTGGATGGGACTGAAACATCAACCAACACTCAAATTTTATAACTTTCTCCAATCATGTAATTAGAGCAACAACGTCAAAGTAATAAGAAGCTTACGTTCATCAGAAACACTTATCAACCCTCGGCCACTATTAACAAAGGGTTATGTTCGACCACGATCGAACAACACCTATTGATCTAGTACAATTTCACTACTCTAATAAAGGGTATGAAAATGGTGGACGCAATAGTAATACCCAATGAAGAATCACATTGGGATCACCTTGTGGAACATTGGATCTAGATTTCCACGCCGATGGAGTATCCACCATCTCATCCAAAATATCACACGCCTCCGCATAAGGCGTAGTCATGAAGTTCCCACCGGCAAGTTGATTCACTACACATTGGGTGGTTGTATTGATCCCCTGATAGAACATTTTGTTGAATCATATTCTCTGTCATATCATTGTTGGGGCACTCTTTCACCATTGTTCTATACCTTTCCCATATCTCGTGTAGTGGTTCATTGGGATCTTACTTGACTGCTAGAATTTCATCCCGAAGAATAGCCATGTACCCCGAAGAGAAGTACTTTGAAATAAATTTCTCCACCAGTTCATACCAAGTATGAATGGAATGATTTGGAAAACTTTCCAATCAATCTAAATCTTTCCCCCGCAGAGAGAAGGGAAAAATCCTTAGCCTCAAAGCATCCTCAGAGACATTTGTTTGTTTTCTCCCCAACATGTATCAATGAATCCCTTCACGTGTTTATATGCATTTTGACCTGGTGCACTGGTGAAGAACCTTCGTTGCTCTAGAAAAGTGAGCATCACGTTGGTTATTTGGAAGTTGTCCGCCCTAATTCGGGGTGGGATGACCCAACCCTAGTGTGGGAACCTAATGGGTGTTTGATTTAGGGCTTGTTTATGGTTGGGTGTGTAATATTTAGCCTAGTTCTTGCTATAGTTTTAGAATTAATGGTTGCAAATATTGATTCAAGCCTATTTGACTTAGTCTCTACTTGAGAAAAAGAGACTTAGTCTAGGAAAACTTGGCTAACAAGTTGGGATGAACTCAAGAGATTGATAGTCCCAATTAAAGGTTTGAACATAGGGATAATAAAACCCGACTTGAGCATTTATCAACTGTTTCGTGCAATACCCATTTGAACTTGAGAAATCCAAAGTGGGCAAAACCACTCTTACCGAGAGGTATTGAGTGGATAATTATGTGTTGATTTCTATAATACAACCCTACCGATGAAACTCGCTCTAAAGCCCACAACCTATTAGGCAAACACCTAGGTGGAAGTCACATTCCTATACCTTTTACATACTTGAAAAACAACAATGAAAATGTTATTCCGTAGTTTCGTATTTTACATTTGCAAATCGTAGTATACTTTAAGAAGCAGAATCAAAACAAACTTAGACACTTTACGCGCTTAGTCCAAATATATACCTAATCCCATCTACGCTCCTTGTGGATACGATCCCGACTCCTAGTTGGGTAATTATTATTGCAATCGACCGCTTCACAACCCTAATTTGAGGTGTGACTTGGGCGATATCAATTTTTCGCGCTGTTGCCGGGGGTCGAAAAACGAATTTAGCTATATATTTGGTTTTGTGTGTGACTTGTCTTCCTTTCCTTCCGTGTTACTAATCTTTTTGGTGAAACAATTGTAGGTACAAAAATGGCTCTCAACAACAATGATCCACTCGGAAACATGCCAATGAGGGACGACGTGGAGGATGACCAAGTTGAAGAGGTTCCTCTTGAACCTCAAGCAAATAGACGAGGCAGCTGCCTTATGTAAACGTTTCCATTCCTTCCCCACATCCACCAAGAGTGGATCCACACCGAGTGCTGCCAAATGAAGGATATGCAAGTGCCATAGTCCTGCCCCGTATTAGGGCGAGCAACTTCCAAATCACTAATGTTATGCTCACATTGCTAGATCAACATGGATTCTTCACCGGGGCTCCGAGTCAAAATGTATACAAACACTTGAAGGGGTTTGTGGAAACTTTCTAGGGGAGTAAACAGACCAACGTTTTCGATAATGCTCTAAGGTTGAGGCTATTTCCCTTCTCTCTATGGGGTAAAGCCTTGGATAGATTAGAAATATTGCCAAACCATTCCATCCGTACATGGGATGAATTGGCGGAGAAATTCATTGCCAAGTTCTTTTCTCTCGGGCATATGGCTACTCTTAAAGACGAGATTCTAGCGTTCAAGCAAGAACCCAATGAGCCTTTGCATGATATATGGGAGAGGTACCGTACATAGTGAAAGAGTGCCCAAACAATGATATGACGGAGGCGATGACTTAACGAACTTTCTATAGGGGATCAATACTACCAATCAATGCGTGGTCAACCAACTTGCCGGTGGAAATTTCATGACAACACCATATGCCGAAGCTTGTGAGATCTTAGATGAAATGGCGGATACTTCATCGACATGGAAACGTAGAGCAAATTTTCCTCAAGGTGATCCAAATGTGATTCACCTACATAAAGAATTGTATGATCATGGGTAAGTAATTGCCGAGTTGACCACCACAATGAATCAATTAGCTAAAGCTCAACTTCAACAATTTCAAAGTCCTAAGCAAATAAATGCAATGGAAGGTGTAAATATGATGGTGAACAAGAGAAGGCAAAAGGGTCAACAAGTACAAAATCGTGCGGAACAATATGTGCAAGAAGATAGTGGGTTGGACCAAGATGAATCCTACAATGAAAAATAGGAAGAAGTTCAATATGTGAAAATCTTCCAAGGGAAAAGAAACAACTCTCAAGTCCCGAATCAGCAACAATAGAGATCGCAAGGTAATCAAGGGAATTGGAATTTTAGCAACCAAGGCAATTGGAATGGTGGTAACAACCAAGGTAATTGGAACAATAAAAAAAATTAAGGAAATTGGAATGGTCAAAGTAGCCAAGGTAATTGGAGTGGAAATAATCAAGGATATTGGGGAGGCAACAACCAAGGGGGATGGAACAATAACCAAGGGAGTCGCAGGTCGGGCTTCCAAAGGCCCCTGATGTATCAACAACCAAGCAACCCATCTCCCTATCTTTCCCATGGTCCAAGATCTTATAACAACGATATGGGACGAATTGAGAACATGTTCAAACAAATGATGGAGAGGAATGCCGACTCCGATGCTCAACTAGCCTCTCACAACACTTCAATCCGCAATTTGGAAGTTCAATTGGGCCAAATCTTGCAAGCTTTAAGCACTCGTCCTAAGGGGGGACTACAAAGTGACATGGTGGTGAACCCAAAGGGTGGGAACAACACGGGACATGCCATGGCCGTGACTTCAAGGAGTGAAAAATGCGGGGATGCAACCACCTCAAGTCAAAGAAAATTGTGGATGATGAGCAAGAAGTTCAAGAAGATGAGATTTCAAATAATGTGGTGCAAGCAAATGACGAAGTGATAATTGATACTGATGACAACGTGGAGGAGACTCAAGAGGAAGTGAACCCGTCTAGGGAGCATATTGTAGACATACCGAAACGGTTAGTGCCAAAGGCTAAGGCACCAATGACTCCTCCTCCATACCCTCAAAGGCTTGCCTAGAAAAATGGTGCAAACCAATTCAAAAAGTTCATTGACATGATGAAGAGCTTATCTATTAATGTGCCATTGGTTGAGGCTTTTGAGCAAATACACGGATATGCAAAGTTCATGAAGGATTTGGTGACAAAGAAGAGGTCGATGAATTGTGAGACTATAAAGATGACACATCAAGTTACTGCAATTGTGCACTCAATGGATCCTAAATTGGAAGATCCTAGCACTTTCACAATCCCTTGTACAATTGGAAGCCCCGACTTTGCCGAAGCTCTTAGTGATCTTGGGACGAGTATCAAATTGATGCCCTATTCGGTGTTCAAAACTTTGGGAACTGGGCAACCAAGACCCACATTTGTGAGGTTACAAATGGCAGATCGTATTATGAAGATACCATTGGGTATTATTGATGATGTGTTGGTTCGTGTTGATAAGTTCATCCTCTCGATGGACTTTGTGATTCTTGATTGTGAAGTAGACTATGAGGTGCCTATTATTTTAAGGAGACCTTTCCTTGCTACGGGAAAGGCTCTTGTTGATGTGGAAGCCGATGAGCTCACCTTCCGTGTGGGTGATGAAAAGGTGGTTTTCAATGTGTGCAAATCTATGAGGCAACCAAAGAGCAATGAAGTATGTTCATTTGTTGACTTAGTGACCGAGGTGATTGTTGATGAAGCTAGTGCCATTATGAATATTGATGATACTTTGGAGGCCATTTTGCTTAACCTTGATGATGATGATGAAGAGAAGGATGGATATGTGGAATGTGTTAATGCATTTCAAGGAATGAGGTCTTACACTTATAAACCCCGCAAATTGTCCTTGGATCTTAAAAACCAGAAGACTCCTCCAACAAAGCCCTCAATCGAGGAGCCTCCCACTTTGGAGTTAAAGCCATTGCCTCCACATCTCAGGTATGAATTCCTTGGCCCTTGTTCTACTTTACCGGTTATTCTTTCCTCTTGTTTGACTAACGTGCAGGTAGACTCCACTTTGGCGGTGCTACAAAAGAGGAAGAAAGCTATCAGATGGACATTAGCGAATATTCGGGGTATAAGCCCCACCTTTTTCATGCACAAGATTATTTTGAGGGGGATGCCAAACCCTCCATTGAATATCAAAGAAGACTAAATGAAGCAATTGTAAGAGGTGGTCAAAAAAGAGATCATAAAATGATTGGATGCCGGGGTTGTGTACCCCATTTCAAATAGTTCGTGGACCTCTTCGGTGCAATGTGTCCCAAAGAAAGGGGGCATGACTGTGGTTACCAATGACAAGAACAAGTTGATCCCTACAAGAATGGTGACCGGGTGGAGAGTTTGTATGGACTATCGCAAGCTCAACAAAGTCACAAGGAAAGATCATTTCCCACTTCCTTTCCTTGATCAAATGCTTGATAGGTTGGCCGACCGGGCATTCTATTGTTTCCTTGATGGGTATTCCAGCTACAATCAAATTATTATTGCCTTTGAGGATCAAAAGAAGACTACTTTCACATGTCCCTATGGTACTTTTGCATTCTCGTAGATGCCATTGGGGTTATGCAATGCACCTGAGACTTTTCAAAGGTGTATGATGGCCATATTCACCAACATGGTGGAGGATTTTCTTGAGGCCTTCATGGATGATGTTTCTATGGCCGGGAATTCCTTTGATGATTTCTTGAAAAATTTGGATAAGGTATTGTCAAGATGTGAAAAGACGAACTTGGTATTGAATTGGGAGAAATGTCACTTCATAGTCGAGGAAGGCATTGTCCTTGGCCAAAAAATTTCAAAGAATGGTATTGAGGTTGACAAGGACAAAATAGAGGTGATTTATAAACTCCCACCCCTACATCTGTGAAGGGAGCGAGGAGCTTCTTGGGTCATGCGGGGTTCTATCGTCGTTTCGTCAAGGATTTTTCCAAAGTGGTGAACCCATTGTGTAAGATCTTGGAGAAGGATGCCAAATTCCAATTCAACAAGGATTGCATGAAGGCATTTGAATTGCTCAAGTTCAAATTGATAACTACTCCTATTATCACCGCACCAGATTGGAGCTTGCCTTTTGAGCTCATGTGTGACGCAAGTGATGTTGCGGTCGGAGCAGTTTTGGGGCAACATATCAACAAAATCTTCCATCCGGTATACTATGCTAGTAACATCATGAACGATGCCCAAGTCAATTACATGGTGACCAAAAAAGACCTTATTGTTATTGTCTTTGTTATAGGGAAGTTCGACATGTACTTGATGGGTGCAAAGGTGATTTTCCACACCGATCATGCGGCGCTTCGGTACTTAATGAGCAAAAAGATTCAAAGGCGAGGTTAATGCGGTAGGTGCTTTTATTGCAAGAGTTAGATATAGAAATCCAAGGCCGCAAAGGCAGTGAAAACCAAGTGGCGGACCACTTGTCTCGCTTGGAGGAGGAGGGGAGGCCAAATGACGGCCTTGAGATCATTGATTCCTTCCTCGACGAGCAACTTCTAGCCATTTCAATGACCAAGATTCCATGGTTCGCTGACTTAGCAAATTATCTTGTAAGTGGTATTTTACCGAATGAGTTCTATTCAAACCAAAGAAACAAGTTCAAATGGTATTGCCTTGACTATTATTGGGATGGACCGTATCTCTTACGGATTTGTATCGATAGGGTGATTCGTAGATGTGTGCCGGAGGAGGAACAAATGAAAATTCTTGAGGCTTTCCACTCTTCACCATATGGTGGTCACCATGGTGGAGCGAACAACGACAAAAGTGTTGAGTTGTGGATTCTATTGGCCTACTCTCTACAAAGACGCAAGTGATCTAGTCAAGCATTGTGATGAATGACAAAGGGCCGGAGGGATTTCTAAGAAAATAAGATGCCCCTCACCACCATCTTGGAAATTGACATTTATGATGTGTGGGGCATTAATTTCATGGGACCGTTCGCAAGCTCTTGTGGGAGACCTACATTTTGGTAGCTATGGACTATGTGTTAAAGTGGGTTGAGGTCGTTGCTCTACCCAACAACGAAGCTCGAAGTGTGGTGGCATTTTTGATAAAGAACATCTTTACAAGACTTGGTACTCCAAGGGTCATTATAAGTGATGGGGTATTGCACTTTTGCAACAAATATTTTGATACCTTACTCACCAAATATGGTTTCACTCACAAAGTCTCGACCCCCTATCACCCTCAAGCAAGCGGACAAGTGGAGGTCTACAACCGAGATATCAAGAGTATTTTTTTCAAAGATAGTGAATTCCAATCGGACGGATTGGCCGAAGAAACTTGATGATGCTCTATGGGCTTATAGGACGGCTTACAGAATATCTATTGGGATGTCTCCATACCGGTTGGTGTTCGGGAAATCTTGTCACCTTCCGGTGGAACTTGAGCACAAGTATATGTGTGCATTGAAGAAGCTTAATCTTGAGTGGGATGTCGCCACCAACTTAAGGGTGGCACAATTGAATGAGCTTGATGAATTCCAGTACCATGCATATACAGGTTCTTCATTATACAAGGAGAAGATGAAGTACCTCCATGACAAGTACATTCTGAACAAGGAGTTCAAAGAAAGTGATCTTGTGTTGTTGTTCAATTCTCGGTTACGAATGTTTTCGGGCAAGTTAAAGTATAAATTGAGTGGTCCATTTGAGGTTGTGAATGTGACGCCCTTTGGTGCATTAGACTTGAAGAATAAAGATGATTAAGTGTTTAGAGTCAACAGTCACCAGGTGAAGCATTATTTGGGAAAAGTTGATGGTGGCCATGTCATGGCATTACTTCATTTCAAGTGATTGATGGTAATCTGCGTCTTACCGCGACGTTAAATCATACGCTTCTTGAGAGGCAACCCATATTTCTTTTTATTTTTCTTTTTCTTCTTTTTAGATAGGTTTTGTTTTGTTCTAACTTGTTTTGAAATGAATTGCATGGATGAGTATGCTTTGTAGGAACTGTGCTAGAAAAATGGCTAAGTGTTGAAAAGGTGCGGACCTCACATTTATTGTGCGAACAACACAATCTTGAATGCCACAACAGAAAGGAGTATGCGGCCGCACAATTCATTGTGCGTCCGTCCAATTGGATACCCAAAAATGCAAACTCTCTGAAGTTTTCAATTGCAGAGAAATGGCCAATCTACGACCGCACTTGGAATTGTGCGGTCCACGCAATTATCTAGAGCCTCACTCAATTTTGTGCGGACTGCAAAATTTTCACAGAAGCGCAATGGCACCAGGTAAAGAGTCGCACTTAGCTTCAAAACTTTGCCCTAATTTGTTCAACCTATAAATAGGCCCTCCTCACATTGTTCAAAACTTTACGCACTCTGAAATCTTGGCACCAAAGCAAGCACAGTGCACAAAAATTGTTTCAAACATCACACTCCCTTCATCATCCTAGATTCTCCCCTGCATCATTGATCACTGGTATGTTCAATTCATGTTAAGATTTTTCAAATTTTCTTAATTTTTGTTCTTAATTAGTATAGTTATTTTTAGGCCTAAATGTCAGATGATTCATCATGTGTGCTTAAATTTGTGTGGGTAAATTCATATATGCTCATTGGGGGTTGGGTAAATTATGTATGTATTGGTAAAAAAGAGTTTCACACGTAAGCCAGCTTTTGACAACTTAGTCAGTTACGTGGACACAGGAAAACACGACAACTGGATGTGATTCTTTGAAGAGGTACGGTACAAAGAGGCACGGTTCAGTAAACCCACGAACTTATCAGCCACGGGAAACTCAACTTGATCAAAACGGGAGAGAGGCACGGTCAGAATGAATCTAGACAAAGCTACGGGCAGATTCAAGGACCCACAATTGATTACTCGAACGTTATGTAACCGAACCCCAATTACCGTTATCCTTTGTAACGCCTCATTAATGTCATAATTAGTCATTAATGAGTAACCATAGCAAGAGTCGTACGTTATAAGAATCTCCTATATAAGGGAGGGGAATACAGCTTGTAAAGGCATTTGATTCTCGAATACAATCAACTTTATATTTCTGCAATATTTTCTATTATTCATTTTTCTCTATTATCTTAATTATCAGTAACCCGTATTCATCTTAAAAATAAGCTTTAGTCAAAGGGTCTAATTCCTTGGTT